>OZ026616.1:56746963-56881963 GCA_964020975.1 Hermodice carunculata | reverse complement strand
TATCAAGGTGTGATGTGAATGTCAAGATCAAAGGTCAATATCGGAGTCAGAGGTCACTGTCAAAGTCAGAGGTAAATATCAAGGTCAGAGGTCAATATTGAGTTTAAAGGTTAAGGTTACAGATCACTATCAATGTCAGAGGTCAACACCAAGGTCAGGTCAATACCAAGGTCAGAGGTCACTGTCAAGATCAGACGTCACTCTCAAGGTGAAAATCAATATCAGGGTCGGTGGTCAATGTAAAGGTCAGAAATCAATGACCAGTTCAGAGATAAGTCAAGGCCAGAGGTCACTGTCAAAGTCGGAGATCAATATCAAGGCCAGAGGTCAATGTCAAGGTCGGGAGCACGCAAGGTCAGAGCGCAATACCAAGGTCAGAGATCAATACCAAGTTCAGATGTCAATGTCAAGGTCAAAGATCATTGTGAAGATCAGAGGTCATTATCAAAATCAGTGGTCAATATCGAAAGTCAGAAGCCAAATTAAAATGTGCCAAGGAGGAGTTTAAATATCGTGAAAATGGAGGTTGTCAGCAGCAATAAATATGTTGCACCCAGCAGCAGAGACATGGACCCCAGCCTGAAGTACCATTCCAAGTTCAATCCATAGATTGGTACTATATAGCACATCAAATGAAGAATGAACAAATAGCAGAATTCTACTTTATGCCAATTGGGAAAATTAACGAAACTTGAAATGTTAGAACATCTTCAAAACTGATAGTGATACACGAACAGTTGCTCATGAATTTTCAATTAGTTATAAATACAACGAATAAACAATAAACAATAGTCGCGGCATTTTAATTTATTCAAGTTTTGATGACACACATACAGATTTGCTGTAAAGCAATTTTCCCCTATTTTCTACTTATTTTCGCTGTGCCTTTGGTCCAGGGACGGTCAGCATAATATTTTTGTTTAATGGACCATGTCTGGATATTTGGGTAAAATGATTCATATTACAAAACCAAATGTGCTTCTTCTTCTCCATGGCCTTACCTTCTGTGGCAGAGTGCTACATCGGCGTTCAAGCAATTTCACATGTCAAGCCAAATTCTTGCATCAGCTGGCATTTTACTGCATTACCCCTTATCCCGAAAATAATTCAGTCTCTGATCAGTTACCCCCCCCCCCCCGCAGTTTGTAGCACAAGATTTTTGGGAATTTGAGTTCTGCACAAATAGTTCACTACTGGGGAAAAAGTATTGGTCCCTTTCATGAAACGAGGTCAGCTCTTCCCTGGAGTAATTTATCAACATTGTTTACTTCTTCCGGGCCTTCATTGACAGTAAGTTAGCTCTTCGACACAGGCTTAGTATTATATACATCTGAACTATTGCCACTACGTTATATTGTTTATAGCTTTTCTATAGTCGGTGTCCATTGCCTCCTATGTTCTTTTAGGTGGCATTTGTATGCTTTTAATGTTAATATGTCTGCCAGAGAGAAGAAGCGTAGGTAGATACCGGTGAAATCCTTAATGCATCATATGTGAATGCGGCCCATATGGTATTCAGTCATGATACATGTACGATGTGTACATATTTAATATTCCTTCGTTTCATATTTTATAGCAAATAGGTCAAAATCACCCTAACGGAATAATATTCCTGCTGTGTGGGAGTTATTAACGTTGAGCATCTCTTGTACAATCGCATGCCGGACAGAAATTAGGTGTCTATGTAACAGTCATTTTCAATGGAATAAAAACAAGTCATAAAAGCAAATCTTTCAGACTCTTATTTATGCGTCACGGTATATTTCAATTAATCAGTATTGCTGGGAAAATGCACCATTATACACCAAAAGCTGATGACGTTGGTTTAATTATTATATACGCTCCCTGCAGGGTAAATTAGAGCATACATTTACAGCACCACAGGGAGCCGTACATTTGGAGATGAACTACGATATATGTGTAGAAACATCCAAAGCAAATCCTAAAAATACACCAGGGAACTTTCACAATGACCAGCTGGGGCCAGATAAAACTTGCAGCTGATTAATTAATTCCGGGCCCTTTCAGAAAAAAAATGTTGCCAGATTCTTTAACGCTGATCGCTCGCGACTTGTAGACCTGCATGGGTCTCACAAACTTTCATTAATTTAATGCAAGGTTTCCGGCTCCCAGCCCATATGGCCTAATATTACAGCAAAATCGTTAATAGAGATTGATGCTTTCATATATATACATGTATGAATACATATATATTGTAAACACATACGGACAAGTAGGTAGGTAGATGCATGCATGCATGCATGCATCCATGCATGCATGGAGGATGGATGGTTGGATGGGTGGATGGACGGATACGCTGCTTGGCTAATGTTGCGCAAGTGAGATGTTCATATGTAATGAGGTACTATATTTTGCCATGATAATGAGAAGAAATGTATATTATAGTATCCAGCAGAGATTGAACCGACCTTTTAACGTGATAATACAGGCACTTATCCGTTCTCAGTTCAGTCTTTAGATCAGAATTCAGTCAAGGTGGGACTGCGTGCAGCAACAGGATATGCATGGGTTGGTTTTTATGTTTTTTTTCCCTAAATGTTAGTTATAGTAGCCTGAGTGATTTGTTTCAAACATGTGCTTTGTACCATATACGGGCCGCGAGCCTGAGATAAAACCGTGAAGGAGGTATTAATTTTTTACTGTAACAAACATATACATGAATACAGTAACCAGTGGGCCATGTTAATATACGCTATATTCCTCAGAAACCAAGAACTCCACTTATGTAAGCTGCAAACGAACACACCTCTTGTACCAATATTCAGAATTTAATTGAATAAAAGCTAATTTATTCTTTACGCCCTTAAGGAAAACATGTTTGGGTTTTCTAAGCTATCCATTCATTTGTTTGTTTGATATCCGAGTCAAAAATGAAAAGGTGTATTTGGTTTGCCTGTTTCAAGAAAACAGTAACGTTCAAACTTGTATTCCTTCAGTAGATAAACTAGATATAAAAAAAAACTCTTCGAAACATGGTGAAGGTAAATTTTCACCGAACAAAAATAACGCAAAAGTAAAATTTTAATATAGTTATGTAGCTATATCATATTTTTTAAAGTGGCAAATTTCAGAAATAGGGAGACACATTTTAGCTCAGAAATAACATTTTAATGTGATAGGTGGCATCATACGGAATCGTATCACAGAAAATATGCATGGAATTTTGGGGGGGGGGGGGATTAAAGGGTGTTCTGGGGCAATTGGTTGGTCTTCGGAATTTAGTGGGTAGGCTGCATTCAACTCCAGTGAAGAGGCACACTTGTTTCATTATGTCGGTGTGCCAACACAAACTTAGCCCATGTTTGACAGTAGAAAGTTCACTTATCCATTCATCGAAGCAGTGGAATAAATCCTATACCCAACTACACACAGTGAAATAAGTAAGACAAAGGATTTCAAACATATGGTGTTTATTTACTGAAATACAGTCCAAACAGTATTCAGGCAACTGTAAACAAGGAAACATTTCTCGCAAAAAAGAAAGAAAGAAAGAAAGAAAGAAAGAAAGAAAGAAAGAAAGAAAGAAAGAAAGAAAGAAAGAAAGAAAGAAAGAAAGAAAGAAAGAAAGAAAGAATCTGGCATTTGTATGGTTTGTCTTTTCATCAGACTTCTGTGGCATTCGTCCAAAAATCAGATTCTGTGTTGGCAATGCCATTTAATGTTCCACATCAAAGTTTTCTTCCAGATAAAAATTGTCCCCAAAATCAAAGTGAGCTGCTATTCTTGCTGTTCTGGTGGAAAGCTCAGAAGAAAAGCATATCAGGTGAAACATATGATCTGCTGCTGGATCAACAAGTACACGTGTGTCATTGGCTGAAACTTTAATAGCTCTGAACTTGTCTAAAATCACTCATTTTAGAGACAAAAAGTGTTTTCAGATCATGCAGTGCAACTTTGCTTTGTTTTTTGGCAGGACACAGTAACAATAGGGTAAAGGATTTAGATGTATATGTCCCCATTGACAAAATGTCACATTCCTGGCAAACATGGGCTAAGTGGGTTATTCAAATGACTACTCGTGTAATATTGGATTCACCCACGCGTGGCCTTCAGCCACTTGTGTGTAAATCCAATATTACACTCTTGTCATTGAATAACCCTTCCATACTGTTTTCCCAGAAATTCTTTATTTCTTTCTTTCTTTATGTCTGGGTGCCAACCCAGACATATTGTTTTTCCTTGGGTTCTTTATTATGTCTGGGTGCTAACCCAGACATTTTGTTTTTCCAAGAATTTTTTCTTTCTTTCTTTCTTTCTTTCTTTCTTTCTTTCTTTCTTTCTTTCTTTCTTCTTTACGACCAAATTTGTCCGGAGTTTTTCGGAAAACCAACAAACTTGCCATGGTGACTGAACTACTAGGGGCAATGAAAATTTTAAAAGCTCCATACCTTCCAAACTATTGCAGATAGACACAAATTTCAATGTGCATACATAGGTTTGGGACACGTGCCAGTATATTGGACAGTAAATGAAAGTTGTAGAATTTCAAATGATGCTAATTAGGGCATTGAAAATTTTCAAAGTTAAACATCTCCAAAACTATTTTAGATAGAGATGCCATTCCAACTTCAATTTGTAGGTTTGTGGCACAGTCCCATCCAAGGGCATCGACCGTTAAGATAGCCTTGTGTGGCTGAGTGTTTTCTATGTAAATACCCGTATCGGAAGTTTTATGACACAAGTCAAAAGTTACTATGTTGACTTGGGCAAACTTCAAGCTAGCCAAGGGGAGTTGCAAATAAAGTATTGCTTCGCCTCAGGGCCATGGCTATTGAAGTTTATGAAATAGTCAATAGAATCAGCCCCCCGGTATTCTGGGATCTTTTCAAGCTGAAAACAAGTATGACCTGAGAGACTCTTCCCTCCTCGAGGTTCCACAGTACAACACAGTCAAATTTGAAAAGAAATCCTTCAGATGTGAGGGCGCTAAACTATAGAACCGCCTCCCCACTCATTTTAAATAAAGCGACTTCCTTACAGCTTCCCAGTCTCTCATCCAGGAATGGACAGGCTGTGCCTGCACTTTGTACACTGGGTATAACGTATGTGTAAAAATATGTTTTGTTAATAGCTGGTTCCACACAGGTACAGCACATCCATAAATGTATTTTATTTTATTTTTTGTTATGGGGCACAATACTGTTATAATATGTATATAATGGAGTATTTCTTATTGTAAACTTTTTTACTGTCCATCACTTTTAGTTGCTGTATGTTTTAATGTCTTGTGATGCACCACTTTTAGTTGATTGTATATTTTTACGTCTTGTAATGTCGGAATAAGTAGCCCATGGCTGGTATTTTTTTGTACTTCATACCGACTTTAAATAAAAAATATGTCTATGTCCATGTTTATGTCCATTCCTGACGCCCTAACAGAACTGCAACGATTATTGCTGCAAGCCAATTTCACTGAGCACATTCACATTATCATATGTACAAGAAAAATTAATCCTGTCATGATTTCCATAACATCATCAGAATATTGCCATGAGCAAAGATGCCACGGCTTTTTCTTAACATGGAGACCGCTATTGTCAAGTAATAAATGAAAAAACTATCTAGCTAACCATAATTAAAAGTCAGGAAGTCAAATACCTTATTATATCGGTCATTACGTATACAAGGTACACGGAACCCACAGTTTGTTACTCGCGACTGACGTGAACAATCAATATGAGGAAAATATACTTACTTGTCAGATTTCTATGGATGTAGACCGGGATCAAGTCTTTTATTTTGGAGTCCTTTTGGAGCAATTTTGATCATTCAGTCGATCGATGCAACCACCGCTAAGAAAATAAAAATATTCTTTCTCTTAATTGCAAGAGTTCCGTCAAAATAAAACAGCTACTTAAATTTGTTCAAAGATTATCTGACACGTCACAGACATTTGCATCTTACACAATTTTGACATCTTTGTAGCTGGACGTGTTTTTATTGGTTTCGTTTTTGTTCATTTATTTATTTGTTTTTGTTTTTGCCTTTTATCTTTTCTTTCTTTTTTTGTTTGTTTTGCACTAAAAAGTATCTGACTAATGTGCCTTCACTATTATCTTTCAAATATTATAGACATGAACATATGCATTTTTGGTAAATTTAAGAATAAATATTTATACAAATTCTAGATGATTTTGGTAGAGAATTGCATACATATTAATTTCAAAAATGTATAATGTTGTCAAGCGGGCATAAGTTATTTAAATACTAGATTAACAACACTTCATTTTGTTTAGTCTATATCAAACCATAACCATCCAGACCGATGTTGCAAAAGCTTTTATTCCAAACAAGTGATATAACCTCAGCAAAGATCATGCTCTCGGAAGACAACACATGACTATATACTTGTTTTAAACATATTTGACAAGGCAATGTCCGAAAGAAAGTGAATGACTGAAGTCCAAACGAAGTATATGCGTCACACTCCATTTAAATATAGCACTACCTATTCAAAAGAAAATCCATGTGTGCCTCAAAATTGTACCGAGATTTCGTTTATCGCTAAAGCCTAATGAGCCCCCGCCCCTCCAATAATAATAATAATAATAATAATAATAATAATAATAATAATAATAATAATAATAATAATAATAATAATAATAATAATAATAATAATAATAATAATAATAATAATAATAATAATAATAATAAATAATAATGATAATGATAATGATAATGATAATGATAATAACATACAAAAATAAAACGAAGCAAATCAAAACAAAATGAAAACTTATAATTCGACTTTTTTCTCGCAAGTTCGACATTTTGTTCTATGATGTGATAATAGGTTTTTGGTCATAAACGGACGGACTTCGTTAAAGTACTAAATCACCGCAAATGAAGTCTTTGTATAGCTTCTGTGCCCTGTCTGTTCAGAAGATGGTTATCTGTTGTTTCTTGCCCATAATTGCCCTAATCCTTAAAGAACCAATTATTGTGCCAGATGTAAACCATGACCGAATGTACTCATAAGTAATTGACAGATTGATGTCCCGGATAAAGAGCCGATCCGTGGGTGATACAGGCATCCAAAAGACGTCGGTTGCATCTTTTACTGATCAGAAGTGAGCTGATACATAACTATATTTTGAGCTTAAATCATTCAATAATCAATAATAACAAATATAATCATTTCCGTTCGATGTCATGAAGCAAACAAAAAAGTACTTCACCTAAAATGTTTCCACAAACCATGTACAAAACAAGCGCATGAATGCGTGATGTCATCTGATTTTTTAAAATTTACTTTATTTTGTTTCATTTCACTGGTTCCACTTATCTATTGTACATTGTCCATTTTTTGCACACTGTACTGCATTGACTTCATCAGTGCCACAAGCCGGCAATAGCCACCAAATGGCGAAGCTTTATTAACGGCAGTTGCGACTTTACGAGTGAATTTGATTTTTTTTTTATAGTTAGGTAAAGAATGTGTTAAAACACTACTGTCACGATTTTGTACGTCAAAGATAATATTTTTCTTTTAAGACACAGGTTAAATATACTCTACGATACAATCAGATTGTAATTACATTTCTTTTTCATTTTCAAAACTGCAAAATTATTTACACCCAGGTTATCACCATATCGCCGTCACGAAACGAATAGTCACCTCGTTTTGTTGTGATGCTTGCAGTAAATCGTTACATTTGGAGAATGGAATCGAAGTAAGAAGTCTGCGGTGCATATTGTCATGTTGTTGTTGTTGTTGTTGTTGTTGTTGTTGTTATTATTATTATTATTATTATTATTATTATTATTATCAACATCAGCATTACTTCTAATGGTTAATTTTTTTCTTTACTATATTATTTTTTGGTGTATTTATCGATTTATATTCGTTCAGCAATGTACCCATTTACAATGAAGGAGCCTATTTGGGGGGGGGGGGGTGACAGCGAAGGTGCACCCAACACAATGGATGATTATAAACAAATAATTTAGGACAAACATGGAAACAACTGTAAGACATAATAATGATAGCTACATAAAAACATTAATCCAGAAAACTTTAAAAAGAAAATAGCCGAAGCCGCGGTTTACAATAGTCAGATGATAGTTGAGAACCGGTCCCGCTGAAAATCCGACAGCACAAACTCTTGGCAATTGGCCATATTATTCCTCTGACATAAGGGTGAGTGTGTTGCATATAAGCTTCAATGCCATTGTATTCGGTTAAAAGTGGAGTCGACGTGTCATAAGCACTAAAATTCTACTAAACATAATTAATTGAGCTTTCGTGTTCAAGATCATTTCTCAAGAACGCCAGAAAGGCCCATAAAAGAAAAAAAGAAACAAAATGCTGGAAAGATCTTCTGTCTTGTTCCCACATTAATCATATTTCCTATATGCCAAGGTTTCAGCACAGGTGATATTCATTTAAACCTAAAATGGCAGGTGCATGCCTTGAATTTATACCGGTCCACTCAGTCTCAGTAAAACCTATACATAAAATGCCCTTTGCGAAACCTCTCTGGTAAATCAACTTCACACACACACACACACACACACACACACACACACACACACACACACACACACACATATATATATATATATATATATATATATATATATATATATATATACATACATATATATATATATATATATATCACTCTCGCTGTTCGTGAGGTGATTTTAATGCATGGTTCTGCTCTCTCTCTCTCTCTCTCTCTCTCTACATATATATATATATAAATATAAATATATATATATATAATCAACTTCACACACACACACATACATATATATATATATATATACATACATACATATATATACATACATATATATATACATATATATCACTCTCGTTGTTCGTGAGGTGATTTTAATGCAGGGTTCTTCTCTCTCTCTCTCTCTATACATATATATATAAATATAAATATATATATATATATATATATATATATATATATATATATATATATATATATATATATATATATATATATATATATATATATATATATATATATGGATCTTTTATAATACGAAATTAGCCCGAACTTGTATCACAAATGATCTTGTGGCATTTATATTCATTTCACAAGAATCAGCATGGTACAAGTAGAACACAATACCAACTTAAATGACTAATAAAAGAGGTCACAATCAGCTATTATCTGTGTATTGAGCTGGATGTACAAAAAATACACAAAATTTTTAAAGGTCTCAAAAAGATGTTTACCCTTTACGATGAAGTGACACAATATGACCTTGTGGGTAATATGCATAGATTTAAGTTATTTCCTATGCCTTTATGATCATGCAAATAAAATATTGTGAATTGAAATGGAAATGTTGAAATTTGTTTAGTCGTAGGGTTTATATATATCCATGCAATGATTTACTGCCATATTATACATTAATCAGCCAGTAGCTTATGTATTATTTTACTTTTTAACATTTCTTTAAAATTTTTGACTTGTATGCATACAATCTGTCACTATGTCAACAATCAATATTTTTTCCAGTGTAGTAAGATAAATCAATTGCATAGGAACACCGCGCATTGTGAAAATACCAAGTGCTGTGTGACTCAGTATACGACTTTTTGATGAATTTTTTCCATCAGGGGTTTCGAGGCAACTTGAAAAAATATCTGGGTGCCCATGGGCAACTTGAAAATAGTTAATTTTTACCTCTTATAGATAGATAGATAGATAGATAGATAGATAGATAGATAGATAGATAGATAGATAGATAGATAGATAGATAGATAGATAGATAGATAGATAGATAGATAGATAGATAGATAGATAGATAGATAGATAGATAGATGGATATTGTACCAATTATAAACTTTGAAAAAAAATCTGTACTAGAAAAATCATCGCCTAAGTTTTTTTATTTGGGAACCGACTTTCCGTATGTACTTTCGTCATCCAATCCATCCCATCGTTATTTATTACCTATTTTTTTTTTCACGCAAGGGCCACTAATTGCTAGCCTTATCCAACTCTTGGATGCATCGGGTCACTAATTGTTTCCCTTATTCAAATCTTGGATGCATAGCGTGAAAACCGAATTAAAGAAGTCTTGCATAAATTACAGTGTATTTCTGGTTGGGAACTATTTCACCTGATGTTCCCCGGCGGCCAAGGGTAATGACAACGAACCCAAATCACCGACCGTGCCAATTTAAGCAGGGTTAGCTCATGGAGCTACTCTATAGTAGCTCAATGGTTAGCTTTAATTAGCAGTAAATCTATAGCTTTATGAAACTTGTTTGATTTGCGCATTGTTCAGTATATTAAAACAATCAGTTGTACTTTACAGCACACACATGTTTTCCCCATTTGCTGCAATCGATTTTTACGTGAGTAGAGTGTTAATTCGGAATTGATGAGTAGTTTTACTCCTTGGCTGGAAAGGTGGAACCTCAGATACTGGTCAGATACTTTTTATTATAAACATATTTATTTTACCTGGATTGCCTAGGTAGTACAAAATTACTAATCTGGAGGCTCTCCAGACATACAACGCAACACATGGTCTATGTACAAGACGCACAGGACAAGTACAATGAAAGATATATGTTTAACGGAAAGCATTACAGTCCTATATATCACAATAAAGCATACATCGTCAAGTTTATACCTCACATAAAATGTACAAATAACCCATCTATTAACGATTCAAATTAGTTTCAGCAACATATGACAGCAACATATACTCGGGTATTAGATGCACCGAGAAGTGCAGCCAGCCATAATAGACTGGTACGTCCATGATTTTCCAAAAGCGAACCCGTGCATTTCATTTCAAAGTCGCACGTGCTCATGTAGCGAAAAGCATGGCATTGATAAGACCTAAGAGAAATTCTTTTCCCATGGTCAATAGACCTAACTAGAAATGATAGGGTGCCATGTGGTGCCCGTGGCAGTTTGACTTAACGCATGCATAGGCACGGCAAGCAAATGCTTTGTTCTCTGCACTATTCCAAAGTGATAATTTGCAGAGATTTGAGGCAATCTACCTCGCTCCCGTGTCATTATGCTGTGAGGGAACAGCCGAATGCTAAATTAAGAATGGCATTCAACTAGTGAGTCCTGACGTCACAATGCGCGTTCCCAGGTCATATGCACAGCGCCATCCGAATACATGTAACATTGGCCAAAGGTAATTATGTTCAGATATTGTATTTCATACTACATCGATTACTTACGCATTCCAATAATTTCCCAACCAGGAATATATTGTTTCTCTCCAAAATAAACTCTTCTCGGTCTTGTGTGTTTAATATGTTTAAATTTTCAATTATTCAATTCAAACATGCCTATGCAACAATTTAGCAATGGAACGATATATCAGTGGTTGTTTTTGTTTGTCGGTTGCATTTAATTTTGTGAAAGGACGAAATGTGAATGCTTTGACATACGTTTGCATGCATGTGTGATGTAGGATGTATGATGGATGGAGCATGTGACGTTACAAATATGTTATAAAAACCGCTCGCTTTTGTCTTCAAAACATCATAATTTTTGCGTCACGTTGCACTATGACACTGCTTTTTGAAAATCAACGGTACTTTTTACTTTCCGCCCGTGTGTGGTTGCAATGATATACATAATTGCACTTTGGTAAGAAGTGCCACAATGTGAAATACAAATGTGTTCTGTACATGCGATGTATTCATGACATTGGTTGTACAATGTAATTATTCTTTGCAAACCAAATTTAGTAGTTGAAAATGCAATTGACTACCATAATCAATGCGTTATATATATATATATATATATATATATATATATATATATATATATATATATATATATATATATATATATATATATATATATATATATATATATATATATATATATATATATATATAATTCACCTTATCGAAACCATAGCTGAAGGTACCAAAACTTATTTCACAAGCATATCGAGATGTTAACAAGTGTCATGAGAAATAGCCTTATTTGATTGAAGAAGTAACGTACCTCCGTTTGATAAAATGAATAAAAACCAAGCAAACAGACACTTGGTTTCACTTTTCACCTTCAAATGTAATTTTGATATTTTTTTTAATCGTAACATAAGCCATACACTGCCACATTATGAAATACAATTTTTAAATTTTTATTTTCTGTGCAGAAATTTTCGTTTGTGTCGCTGGAAATACATATAGTTCTGAGGCTCATCATGTCTATAATAATTCCCCGTGTACCCAGTACAAATACAGGGACAGCGTACTTGCCCTGCGGGCAATACTGAACCCTGTCTCGGGTATGTCTGGGTATGTACCAAGTTATTTAATGCACAGGTGTAAATCAAAATTTGATTAATATTAATTTGTCTATAGTCATTTGTAAAATTTATTCAGTTACTTGAGGGGCTAATATTTCATGCCTAAAAACACAGCAACAGCTGATTGGATATCTGCAGCTGTAGCCACAGTCTGTGATGATATACAAGTATTTGCATGGAACCTTATACCCAGAATTAATATCAATGTATATGCCATACTACCTGGGAAATGTAACTCATGAAAACATTTAGCAACACATGATAGTACAAGGGTTACTTTGTTTCTCTGTAACATGTACTTATATTTGTCTATTGGGGGTCCGGTCACCTCCAATGAAATAAAAATTTTGCGCTTACATGTGGTATACATGATACACAACTTGAATTACTCGGAATATTCTTATTGTTCCATACTTTCATCGCGTATACCTTCATATCAGAAAACGTGTTATAGTTGCAATATGCGCTTCTTCACAGATTAAAGATGTACACTTTGAGGATTTTACACATAAAAATTATAAATGATCATTGTTAGCCACGAGAGACTCTGGA
Source organism: Hermodice carunculata (assembly GCA_964020975.1). Taxonomy (NCBI): domain Eukaryota; kingdom Metazoa; phylum Annelida; class Polychaeta; order Eunicida; family Amphinomidae; genus Hermodice; species Hermodice carunculata. The sequence goes on along the minus strand of OZ026616.1, from coordinate 56,869,123 downwards.
GAATGTAATTCATCGGATAATAATGACTGTTGGAAAGTTTCGATTTTTTTCAGTGCTGCATTTATATTCATGCATATACATCAAGGTAAATTTGGTTTAAATTTGTTAAATTCCTATCATATGACTATATAACGCTCAATTGGTCATTATGTTTAGACTACACAAAATTACATAATTCATAATAAACGAGTTTTAAGAATATTCAGCACAGCCATTTCAAAGTATACTTCTACATATGCTTTGGAAAGTGACCATTGGAATATTACATCTCTCGTCGATATACATATATATATATATATATATATATATATATATATATATATATATATATATATATATATATATATATATATATATATATATATATATACATACATACATACTTGATTCCAATTCTTAATAGAAGTTGCCAAAATAGAAATGGTTTCGCCTTTGTTGTCAATTGGTATAAATAAAATTTTGAAAAGGTCCTTTTCATAAGAATCTTGAAAATGTTACTGTACATAGGCACTTGGGTGTTTGGTTTTCTGCAGATCTTTCATGGTCAACTCATGTGAACCACATGGTATCCAAAGCTAATAAGTTCGTTGGTATCCTTAAACGTTTACAATGGAGATTCAACAGGAAAACGCTGGAATCACTTTACTTTTCGTTTGGACTCCCTTGTCTTGAATATAAATGCAAGGTCTGGGATGGATACACTTAACATGACAAAGATCAATTGGAAACTATTCAGCTGGTGCAGCCCGGGTAGTGACTAAGGCGCTCGCCCAAACAAGCAGTGAACAGACCTATGTTGAGACAGGTTGGAGAAAATTAGTACAACGTAGGAGGAAGCAAAAATTGGTACTCTTGTTCAAGACGTACTTGTCAACATTCCACACCTCAAAATAGGGAGATTTTTGTGAATTTGAAAAATCCATGGGGGAGATTTGCATTTTAACAAAGAATATAATAGAAAATACTTAATTTACTAGGGGGAGATTCTGCCAAATTTGCAAAATTGAGTAAAAAAAAAAAAAAAAATGGGTGGAAAAGTGGGAGAATCCCACCTTATGGGTGACACTTGACAAGCATGTCAAGATTATTAATGGACTTGCTCCTGGATATCTTTATAAATATTACCTGAAAGAGTTTCGTCCAGACCTGACCAAGTACGCCGGATAGAGGCCAAATGAAACACTTCCTACATGTACAACTCGTTCTTCCGTCAACCATGCGTGAATGGAATTCGCTACCTAGAATTGTTAGAAATTGCGTTCTTCTGGACAATTTTAAGAGGGAACTAAACAAAACAAAACCTAAAGGTAACGATCTTTATTATGTTGGTGAAATAAAAATTGCAGTTATTCATGCCAGAATGAGGATGAGATGTAGTTTGCTCTTCAAAATAGGTGTTGTAGACTCTCCTTTAAGTTCATGAGGCCGGGGGATAGAAAATAGTTATCACCTTTTCTTTCAGTGTAATAAATATATCTCGCTAAGGAATGATCTACGAAAAAATATAAGAGCCATTAGAAATTTCAACTTTATTTTTTCGAAGTAGTGTTAAAGGCGTTACAAAGGATAGGAACGAAAATATTTTCCAAGCTGTACACAAGTACATAAAGAATTCTGGAAGGTTCGAGGAATATTCATCATTGCCCAGTAATCACACTTTTCACATTTTGTTAAAGACAGTTTACATATATATATATATATATATATATATATATATATATATATATATATATATATATATATATATATATATATATATATATATATATGTGTGTGTGTGTGTGTGTGTGTGTGTGTGTGTAAGCTCACACACCGATTCAATTCAATTGGATTCAATACATTCATCTTCTATTTCTGAATTTTAAGTCCTGTATACGTCTATCTATCTGTGTAATAGTGTTCGCCATTTCAATGTTGTATTGTCATTTTTGTGGAAGAGGCCTTAATATAGGGTTGTGAGCCTGTTGGCCAATTGTGTTTAATAAAATATGTTTAAATCACATAAAACCAAAGATTTTATGTGATAGGATTTCATCACAAAAGACCTCTTCAGAATGTTCCAGCTTCTGAAATTTTGGTGTAATAAAGACGTTGAATAGTAGCCTCCATGCAAACTGTACAATATATTATACTTTGGGGCATCTAAAACTACCTTGCTGCACCCCAGTATATAAGTGCAATGGATTTCATACTGCCGCAGCAATGAACACCTTTTCATGTGACACATCATTACACCTTTGTCAACGGGTCACCCATTTGTCACACGGGGTTATAGATAGTGAATCAAATACAAAGCGACAAGAGTCCTTGCCGACATCACACTGAAACGTACTCCTTTGCTTGCAACTGTTGGGTAAATTCTTTGGCTACAGATGATTTAAAAAATACACACGGACCCTAAAATGAAAAATTCATTTTATCTTCGCAAACGTATTTTCAAATGTACGTGCGTATAGCTGTCATAGTGGCCGGGAAAATTTCGGTAGTTTTTTCCTTCTCTTAACATGTTTCAATAAGAAAAAATAGATGGCTGAAAATGGTGTACACTCTTAACTTTTGCTGTTTATCCTTAGCGACCATGCCAAACATTTGCCAAAGTAGAGCTCACATTTAGGGACATAAAACTGTCATAAACATTCGGGGAACCAGCAATATATAACAACTTCAAAGCTTCTGACCGGGGTCAAGTCATGGCCAGGGAATCCATACTTAGAATCAGTAAACCTGGCAGTATTTTGGGGACATAAATTGCCTTTCTATTACTTCTAAAATTCTTGTCATACAGGTACGGTCGTTAAGAAGGGTTAATTGGTTCTCTTCCCTCCAGTCAGATATTAAGTATAAATTAATTGTTCACTCAAATTGAGAGTCCATGTTGGACCATGTCACACCCTTTGTTATACGTCAGTACTCATTTCTAAATTTGACTTCCTACTACATCTTCTTACATTTGCTACGACTACAGTACCGGAAGGAGCTGTGACTAACGGAAGTGATGACATTTATCTTTGGCACACATTTACAAAAACTTTTCCCCATTGGTCGAAACAACCCATTAACTTGAAAATGATTGTTGGTGTTTTACTGAATATAGTGGTGGGAAAAAGGCAAATAGACAGTTCTGAGATTACGACCAAGCCAGAGGAACCTCTACCTGCCTTGCCCCACTTTGGTGTGTACCGTGAACCAATAAAGTGGTGAACCAAAGGCAGGACTTCATTTGTCACTTCTGACAATTTTGGCAGAGGAAACTCTACCTGCCTTGCCCCACCTTGGCGTGTACCGTGAACCAATAAAGTGGTGAACCAAAGGCAGGACTTCATTTGTCACTTCTGACATAGCTGCATGTTCTGTGCTCCCGTTGGGAAGGCAGTGCTTGTTTTTGGTTATATCTTAGCCTATCTGCATGACACTTTTTTTTCATATTTTCATATATACTGCAGTTTGTCCTTTGCAAGGTGGTTAACTTGGATTAGCTTTGAAGTACAGCACATTGTCCGAGAAGTCGTTTTGGGTGAACCTATTCTTAGGCCGAATTCCATAAGTTGCAGGACAGCAAAGGCCACAGACATCAAGACAAAGGCTGATACTTTATCTAGACACATTGCGGTCAATTAATTTTTGTTCTTTTTAGCGGAATAGCTCTAAAAAGGGAAAGAAAGACCGCATCGAACTAACACCTTAATTGTTTATATGATAAGTTTGTGAATTAAAACAACACAAACCCTCTTTGTGAAAACAAGATCATTTTGATATTTATATTTCTTCTTGCACAATTCCAGATGCTTTCCTGTACATGGAACCTTGACCTTCCAATGGCTTGTGTCTGTTTTTCAGTTCTGAGTTGACCTTAAAGTTACACTGTTTCTGTGCATGGGTCGTCAGGCTGTTCCATCCACAGTGTATCTCCAGGATGGCACAATTGCAACAAGTTCTTCCAATATCATCCAAATGGTATATATATATATATATATATATATTGTATATACAGTGCAATCTCCCTATTAAGACCACCGAAGGGACTGAGACAATATGGTCATCAAAAGGAGTGGTTTTAATGAGAATATAATTTAATTCAGCATAAACAAAAACGGGTCTGTAACTTGGTCTTAATGTATAAGTGCTCTCTCTCTCTCCTCTCTCTTTCTCTCTCTTTATATATATGTACATATATATGTATATATATATATATATATATATATATATATATATATATATATATATATATATATATATATATATATATATATATATATATCATCAACGGAGCATCAGCGGTAAAAATAGGTAGCACTGACCAAAATTGTGCACACCGTAGTAGTGATTATATTGTCATGAAAAAGGGTCAATCCACGACCTATTCGTCAATGCAGATGCATCAATAAGATGACTTGAGTACACAAAATAAACGAAGATATAAGTGAATGTTGTATTTCATTTTTTCCAGCATTTTGTGAGGGCTGAGGTTTTATCCCGGACTTCAGAAACGCACTTGCAGGGCAAATAAGTTGCAGCTCTGCAGCACAGACCACTGCAGCGTGGAGGCTTAAGCCACATGATCTTGCTGTGCTTATCAACAAACTTTGTTAGACCACAAGTTACCAGTTGCTAGGTCTGACCTGTTCATCAAACTCTAATTGAACATTTGTTCGCTGGTATTGTTACCATACAGAACTTCATGAATTAGACTACTAGCATGCGGGTTTGTTTCCTGTGTCATTTACAAAGCAACGTTAGCATCTTATAGCCAAATGAGTCAATATTGTTTCCGTTGAAAAAGTCAAATGATGTAATTTAGCACTACTGCCATTATAAGATTTATAACAATTAACAGCACGAGCACGACGGCAAAATTGGAACATTGTCAAGAAATTGTCTCTCAAAAATCAAATCTTATGTTTCATATTACATCTGTGACAGCGACACTGCTATATTTGTACTTCGATCTGGTAATCAATTATCTTACCTCAAAATGTCAGATAACACCAAATGATACAGTTTATGCAAAAGCTGGTTTTGTAAAAAAAATCGGAAAATTTTATCAAATTCGAAAATTATATTTATAATAATATTTTGTTGTTCTCTCTCTCTCTCTCTCTCTCTCTCTCTCTCTCTCTCTCTCTCTCTCTCTCTCTCTCTCTCTCTCTCTCTCTCTCTCTCTCTCTCTCTCTCTCTCTCTCTCTCTACCCATGTACCCATTACAACAGGTAGAAGGTTTCATGGATAGCCGCTTGATTCAAGCTAAAATTTGATTTTCTGTTGTCTTCAATAAATCAAAATTTACATTGTGCTTGCTTACTGAAACACTTACTTGAGCAGGACATATGCATGGTTAGCACCATGATGCTCTTTTAGATAGCTCTGCATGAACTGGTACATAATGAAATCAAAATTAATGGCAGGAAATCCAAAGCAAACTGCGCGCGTGCGTGAATAAAACAAACAGTTAACGACCAGAGGGATAAGCACTATTATGAAAATGAGTTGTGGTAGTTCATGAAAAACAGGTTCAACTATGATACTTAATGTGAGAATGCGGGATTGGTGAATAAATATGAAATATATCAAACAATAACTGAACAATCATTTAATGCGAGGCAAGCATAAATAAGACAATACGACTGCAGATGTTGATACGCTTTGGACCCCTTTTAGTCCATTTATCATATATATTTTGAAGATGACGGTTTGTTTGCTGGGTACTCCAAGGACAATGACAGAGACAAAAAGAATGCATATAGCATGGACGCTGCAGCAGACAACGGCTAAAGTGATTTTTTTTCATCATTATTCACCGACCCGCTAAAGAACTGAAATGTAATTTATCTGTTTTAGATTTAAATATTTGCCCCCACTAACTCCTACATGGTGGCCATTTTCTACAGTGTTATAGCTTTGAGTTCAGAACATCATCTGCTCGCTTAATGTCATCAGGAAGAAGATAGTTTATGCTCCTTACACAAGAAATTGTTTTGTTATGTTTTGTTTTTTATATTCGTGTTCTTGGGATAAATGATGTCGGTATTTTGAACGGTATTTCTGTGGATACATTAAATTATGAGGTAAGTGGTTCATTTCGTCAAGACACTTCAAACGTTAAAAATGCTGTATGGAAGTTTCGATAATATCGCTCAGCCTAGATGTTTGATGAGTCAAGGTGTCAACACCGTTGGTAACTGAAATGTCTATGATGACTATTGTCACTCTGTTATGGAGGCATTTTTACAGCTTGGATCATTCTTTCGTACGGTATGACAACTAATATGTGAGCAGTGCTTTTTTATGCATGCAGGTAACAGAGTGTCTAGATATAATTTTATGGTAGTCCAGGTCTTACGACCGGTCATAATCCACTAAATATATGACCCAAAAATCTGATGTCGAGGATCCGTCGTAACTACTCAAATGTTACCAAAATATGTAAATATCATCAGTTCTAATAGATACACATACATACATATATACATACATACCTACATACATACATACATACATACATACATACATACATACATACATATTGGATGTGTGGGAGTATCATACATATATACACGAAATTGATGTTTCAACCAGATACTAAGTTCTTGATCTATAGGATGTGTGTGTCATAGACGCACTGATTTCTCTTTTGAAATCATTAGACACCCTGCAGTTCCCAGCTTCCATTGAAAGTTGAACTCCAATTAACAACAGAAATTTATCGTAATTTTCACAAGAATTATATTGACAGGTACCATTATAGTGTTTTATTTCTAAGGGAGTTCTTTTACAAAAGCAATACAGAAATGTCCATTTCCAAAATGAGTTGGTGGGATTATTAATCGATATTGTCTGGTTATATGACACAATTTGCAGGCGCCGTGCATGCGTCCTGTGTGGAATGCGCTTTAATGCGAATTTTAGACGAAACAATAATGGATAAACCATTTGTTATAAAAAAAAGTTTGGTGTAAAAGTATACACGTTTCACCTTTTTTATTATTTCATACTATTTTGAACTAATATATTGAAGTAAGAAAACGAAATTTAATCAGCGATTTTTAAAATTTATTGTTGAACAACATTCTCCTTACCATCTGTATACTCTGGGTCATAGTGCCCGCACTTTTCATTATAGTCTCCCCATAGATTGAAATTGAATTGCGAAATAAGTACCCCATGCACTTCTCACATGTCACTACAGTGCTCCATGGCAGTGGACAATAAAGAGGAAATTTCCTGCAAAACTGAAAGCACAGTGCCTAAAAAGGCCAGGTTGTAGACGGAAGTCAATCAGCAGTATGCAACTCAATGAATTTAATGGTTTCAAGGTATAAAATCGACAAATATTATCTGAAGAAGCTAAACTTAAGTTCCTGTTTGAAGCGCATCCACAGTAGCACACCCTCTATAGCTAATACCACAGTCGATGGGAACAATTGTACTGCACAATTTGTCAGAGAACTTTGCCTTGCTACTATATTCTCACGGCAAGATATTTGTGACACCATTACAATGTATGCACCAAACCTTTGTTGTGAATCTCACATACGATCCACAGGTCCTTCCAGGTCAAGATTGATATTATTGATATTCTTTATACTTGCATGCATGAGGTGGACGCAATTTTTTTCTTTCTTTCTTTACTTCAATGTATGATAATTTCTGTATGTGTACCTGCTGAGTACGAATAAAGATATATATATATATATATATATATATATATATATATATATATATATAGATAGATAGATAGATAGATAGATAGATAGATAGATAGATAGATAGATAGATAGATAGATAGATAGATAGATAGATAGATAGATAGATAGATAGATAGATAGATAGATAGATAGATAGATAGATAGATAGATAGATAGATAGATAGATATATAATGCTAGACTACCAATGCCATATACAAAACTCCTGTCTGAGGTTTTGTTTCATTACGCATCCAACATACAATTTATTCTCACTCTGAAGTTCAGTTCATTATTAAATCCCTCCATATAATTGTATTTTGGGAACGACGAACATATCGTACGACAGCCCTTTTTTACTTTGTGGATACTTTCCATCTCCGCTATGCAAACCGTTCCACAAAGTCCAGTAGGACCAGCCAAGATAAGATGGGCAAGATCAACAACTCCCTTTCACGTGAGTGCAGCGCAAAGGAAAATTGTTACCTTGTCTTTCAATGACCAGGAAAGAGTAGAACAAACATATGCAGCTGCGACCAAATTATACATTGTTATACTTATAAATATATATATATATATATATATATATATATATATATATATATATATATATATATATATATATATATATACACATATATATACATGCATATATATGTATATATATGCATTTATGCTGAAGCTTCGATTTTATGATTTTATGCTTGCTGACACAATTTATCTTCAAGAATTGGACAACATCCTTAATCACATGTTGAGTTAAAAAAAAGGCAACAGTTTGTTGGTCTTTTACTGATGTACAATTTACGTGGAATTTCAAATGTCAACGTACAAATGTAAATTATCATGTATAATCGGAAAAAGAAGAGAGGCAATCTGATCCCGACATATGCGTGTTCAGTCTAAGCAAAGAAAAGTGCATTGTAAGCGATAACAGACAGGGGCCATCCATTATTGTCAAGTTGTTCATATATCATATATCAGAGCTGGTCGACGGACTGAACATCCATACTACTGAGAATACATTTGTATGTCAGCGTTCAGGCCTGGTGCTAACAATTAGACATGTCGTGCTGCTGGACCAGGCTTGACTCAGAACATTTCTTTGAAAATATCAAAGTGGGTTGGCGCAGGAATTAAAAAGATGTGTTCTGGGCTTTTCTATCGAAGATGCCGTTGCTTACTTGTATGTACGTTTTTCTTGTGTATAGTTTCTTCTGAAAATTTACAAGGGAAAAATAATATACAAAACCCTAAGTTATTACATTTAGTCAAAAAGCATCCACCATCAATTAAGTAAATATGAACATATCGAGAATACATCAAATAATAAACTATGTAGATAGATAGATAGATAGATAGATAGATAGATAGATAGATAGATAGATAGATAGATAGATAGATAGATAGATAGATAGATAGATAGATAGATAGATAGATAAATAGATAGATAGATTTTGTTGATGTGCCTATTCTCGATGTGTTCCTATTGTCACTAAGGTGGGCAAAAAAAACTATTTTTATCACTTGCTAACCTATTTTCATATTTGACAAGTTGCCCGTCTCTGAACTGTGAAATTTTGTGCAATGATGTGTAGCTTCATCCCCGATGTCTCAATTACGAGGGAAAACGTACATTTGGGTTCCTTACGCCAAGCAAAAATCACACTTTTCAGAGAACGCACACATTTTATATTTTAATAAACGCAGAGACCATAGCTTTTTAGATTTTTCATAAACTGATTTCATGTTTACTTATACAAAAAAAGTTTGCCCGGCAGACCCACTCCGAACTTTTTCTGCGAGGAGTTTTTAGTTGCGATATCGAAAATAGAAACATTGTTTTTACAAGCTCGTCCCAGGAATTGAGGTGACATGTCTTGCACAGACAGCCTGCGTTTGTCAAGACAAGACAACTTAGAACCTTAAGTCTCTGATTTATAATAATCATTTTCGTACCTATGGTCATTGACGTATAGTGCTGCATTTTTATAAACCGTGCGGCTTATCCTGTCGAGAACTGGCACATCGTGTATATATATATATATATATATATATATATATATATATATATGTGTGTGTGTGTGTGTGTGTGTGTGTGTGTGTGTGTGTGTGTGTGTGTGTGTATACTAACACGTTAACTGAAAACTTTTCATGGGATAGCTTTACATAAAGGTCATACACGTCAACATTTGACACGCCTAATGAAATCTTGACCTTGTCCACGAAGGGAGAAGGAAGGGGTGGGTCAAAATGATATATCCCTTTTCGCCGTAATTTTAATATCTATGATACCGATTAAACATAATGGCAGTTGTTCGCCATCTGTTCTGGAGCCATATCAGTTTCAATTCACTAAATAATGCTGTTGTCCTCTCAAATAAAAAGTGTTATGCAGTCTGGAGGATGTATGTGAACACACACACACACGCACACACACACACACACACACACACACACACACACACACACACATATATATATATATATATATATATATATATATATATATATATATATATATATATATATACAAAACTGATATCACTTTTTTAATCGTATGAAAGAACATGGAAACTGTCATACATACTATACCGGCAGGTCAACATTTTTTATAGATTGCAGGCATGCTGAATCATGTGAAGCAAACGATCTTTCTGATTTATGATGTATTTCAACCATTGTCTTGGATAGAAATTAACACCTTTTACATTTCCAATTTCTTCTATATTAGGTTATCGCTTGTATGGAATCAAGATAATGCGATATACTTGACTCCTCTGGTTTGTCAAGAATTCTCGATACAAGACAGAAATACTAAATCAAGCGTGCGCACTTGGTAGCCTTTGTCCTCATCGAACTGCCCTTCTCATATAATGACCTATTTGATTTTTACCATATACTGCTGAGGGACACCCCCCCCCCCTCCGCCGTTCAACATAATGCCCGTGTTATTTGGATGTGTGTGGGGGAGTTTGTTTTTCTTTATTATACCGTTGGTTTCAAATCTCTTCTGGGAGGAGATGATGGTCTCTTAACGGAGCTTTTTGGTTGTTGTTGTTGTTGTGAGCAGGTTGCATGCATCAATAGCGGGTGTGACAACCACGCACACTTCTGTGAGCAAGCTTGGGTCCGCCTTGGCATGCTGTTTGTCATCTTGGTGGTTTCAGCCAGGGGAATTTGACTCGGGGAATTTGATTCCACTGGTCTGTGAGCCTCTGTGCAAGCTGTTCCAGGGTGGCTGCGGATTCTTCATACTCATCTCTGATCAACGGCCAAGCACATCCCACCAAATGGTGAATGGGACACAGGTCAGGGGAAAGGGCTGGCCATGGCAACAATGGTATATTGTATTGTTGTAGGTACTGGAAGCTGACTCGCGCAGTGTGTAGTCGTGTGTTATCCTGTTGAGACAGTGGCCCTGGATATTGTTAGATCCATTCGTCAACTGTGCACGTGGGCGGGATCTCATTCACGTAGAGCTGGCCTGTTAGTGTTCCGTTCACCCCGATGAGAGCTGTTCTCCCTGTTGCTGTAATTGCCCCCCCCCCCACACACACACACCATGACACTATCTCCTCCGTAGCGGTCATGTTCATCTATACATCCTTTTACGAACCTCTCGGAAGGCATTTGTCGAACCGTTATTCTTCCATTGTGGAAATCCAAGCAGGATCGGGGGTTTATCTGACCACACCACGCTGTTCCATTGATTTGTCGTTCAGGCTGCATGTTCCTCACACCACTGTACCCGTCGTGTCTTCTGTGCAGGGCTGAGAAGGATGCGAATGGCAGGGCAGTATGCCCTCAGTTTGGCCGACACTAGGCCAATAGTCTCTTGTTAACGGTTGATTGTGATGCTCTGGTGTTACAGGCTTGGTGCCACTGCTGACAATACCTTTCGGTGGAAGAAAGAAACCTGTGCCTTTTCACATACTGGATCAAGTAACGGTCATCCGTCCCACCTGACAGTCTTCGCCCAGATCCAGCCTTCCTCTTGCATCCTCTGGTTTCCCGGAAAAGGTCCCAATACCTTTTTACCAATTCCCTGGAGCATCTCATTATCCTGGCAACCTCCCGCTGGGAAAGGCCAGCATCCAGCATCTCAATGATGCTGCCCTCGTCAAATTCTGACAGTTGCGAGCGACCCGTACGCTGTGGCATTGTGGATTCACTTTGATCCCAGTAGTGCCATGACCCCCTTATAAGGCCGATAGGCACACAAAAACCAGGCACACTTTTTGCATCTGGATATTGACTGGCTGTTGTCGTCTTTTCAGGACGGTTTTTTTCGGGGGGGGGGGGGGGGCAGCCGACCCCTTATATCTTGGGTTTACCATGGAGGAATAAACTAGTAACCAATATGTGGCAAGAATAAGATGGTACGATGAAGTCAGAAAGGAGAAATTTTAATGCAAAACTTGTCATATTTTGCCAAGTAATGTCCCGATCACCACACGAAGTGACCATTCGGAAGTTGCGAAAGTAAACGACGACGTATCGTCACTGCCGATGCAGGTAGAAGCGCACCTCGGCAGCTGCCGTTTTGTTTATCTAACACCTTGGAAGAAGAAACCAGTTAAAGCGTCGCTGTGTATTCAGCGATAAGAGGGTGTATATTGGACGGCGGCGGTGTTGCACATATGCCCTCAGATCTTCTCTGCTTGTTCCTCCATCTAGTTTATTCCTCCATGGGTTTACCGTATGAATGCCAAAGTTTCCTGAAAACTTCATTGCGCATGCCACTGCTCAAGTCTCGTTCTACAGTTTTTTCATCACGCCAAACATCACATGACCCCATCATGACATCCCAATGGCATTTAGGTCTCACAACTTTACTTTTCGTAACCCCAAACATGCTTCACTCCTCTATGAAGTAGCTATGAATTATTAAGTAGCATCACTTTCCCTGCAAGCTGTACGAAGCCATAGCATGTCTTGGCAGTCATCAGCGAACGAGTCTCCGCATCACTCGACACGCAAAATATGATTCTCAATCACCATTCAGCATTATTGTTTACAAACTTCCTATGATATGTTTACATTATTCATTTTTGAAGTTTGCCTGCTAATCTCCACGACCCCTTGTTTTTTTTTTTGGTTTGTTTGTTTTATTTAAACAGGACTTGTTTGTGTGTGTCTGACAACTTAGGAATACCCTTGGCTGGCCTGTTGATGTTAAAATAATATTCTATGCGACAGCCATATTTTCCATATAAAGACATATTTTGAGCGGTCGATGTTTAGCCAATGGGTGACATCTTTTTCCCAAGCAGTATACAATGAAAAAATAGCTGCCGTGGGTGAGATTTTATTCTCTAGAAAATCTCTAGGTTCCCGGTAAGATGAACTGTACTTACGCGATCATTACCATCATCAACTGCTTAAGCTTAATCTGAAATACCGAAGTACCCTGTAAGTTGTTATATATATATATATATATATATATATATATATATATATATATATATATATATATATATATATATATATATATATATATATATATATATATATATATATATATATATCGTGTGTTAAAAAGTTTTCTTTCTTATGTAAGAATCCGTCGTGACATTGAAAAATAAATTTATGTATGTTTGTGTTGCTTTTGTTTTGTTTTGTATTTTGCAGGGATGTTTTTGCATGCTTCTGGGTTCTTTTATTTTCAAAAACCACGGCAATTATCTTTTCATGCTTTCATCGGGTCTTTTGCATTCAATTAGGTACTCATTAGGCGATGAGAAAAGTAACAAATGTTTGAAGCTTTACATGATTATCCTTTTGTATCACGTTGTGCAAATGTTTTCCTGGATTTTGATGATACCACTGAGGATATATTTGTCTTCATCTTTTGAATTTTACCTATCGCACATTCCCACAGATATGTTTGTGCATACCTGTATTAAAACACTTAGCATGCCGAGCATGAGAAATGGCATCTGAGTTGTAAGCAAATCTTCCTGGTAAGCGCATTTACACATGTGATATAAGCTATATTTGGTTACATGTGAGCTAGCAATATATATTAAAAAATATCAATAATTTAGCCTGCTATTGTGTCTTAATGTCATTTTTCATTACATTTTCAGCCTGCATATATACTTATGTGCTCACGTGAATAGCTGTTATGCGTAAAGAGGTGGTGAGGTGTCCCACCAGAATTATTTTACCGCCAACACGTTAGATTGGCAAAAATCGGCTTCCCTCAGCTTTCTTAACAGAGATACAGATTCTCCAATGGTGACATTCGAAATTTTGTCAAAAGAAGATATACCTTTACTACTTATCGAAAACAGGATATAACCACAACTCCAGATGAGGAGCACAATGTTATGATAGACAGAATGCATGCGGGGGGGGTGGTGTTGATGGCAAAAATGGAGGCAATTCCCTTTGTGAGAAAGGTATAATTCTTCAAGTATTTGCGACACAAAATGTTATTCTGTGATGATCTTCAAGTTCTCAGCTCTGTGTTTTTAATCTAGGTTTTCTCCTATACTTTGACTCGGTGGCAGATAGAATGTCTTTATGGAAGACGTTGATTACCTAAATGAACGTTTTTTCACACATAATTGGACCTATGATAGAATGACTATATGTTTACTGGTAGACTTTGGTTCTGGGCAAATTGTTGGACAATAATCATTAGAATCTTCCGTTGAATCGTACCTCCCCCTTCTCTATAATTGTCTACGGGGTTGGCTCCCTCGATTATGTATGTGTTGTGAATTCATTGAATTAGTCTGGTCATCATACGGTCCGTGGCATCTACTGATAAATTACAGGAATTCTATTTTTATACACATTCTCGAAACATTATAGATATATTCAGAGGAGTCAAATCAGTTCCTTATTTCTATGCAGTGACAGTCGCATGTACTTATTCGAAATACATGAATGTATGTTATACATATAAGACATGGGGGGGGGGGGGCTCAAAAGGGTAATCCTAAAAGACTTGTTCCAAAATGAGTGATATTTTCAAAATCTGACCAAAGCGTATTATGAATGCTTGGATGGTTAAAATGAAATTGCACCATAATAGTTGCTGCTTACCGATAATTGTTATGTTTCAATTTGAAAATTGTTTATGTTGGCACATTTTATCCAATTCAATTTCAGGTAGGGTAAATTGGACTGAGTGAAAGTCCGTTATTAATGCAAAACTACAAGTATTATTATTATGTCTGTGAATGATAAATAATAAAAAAGTATACTTGTATCAAAATGCTAGACCATTATACATGTATAAACCCCTGCATGTTTTTGCTGAAACATTTTTTTAAAAGATTTCAGACATAACACAGACTGGTTTCTTTTGATAAAACATCATAAACAAGAATTATGCTTAGTTGTCATTTTTCTGAATACTACTTAACAACTGAAAATACATCAAACATGGATTTTGAAGTGCAGGATGAAACTGTCAGAGGACAGTCCGTCATATCCAGAGCTGTCACACATGCAGTAGAACTAATCTTAGGAACTGCGAGGGGATTTTCTTTATTTACAACACAGGTAATAAAATACAAATGGGACAGTGCTATAACTGATGCATATCATTGATGAATCGACATTCACCATCTGATGAAACTAAGGTATTTGGAAGTAGCTCTTTTTTAATACAGGAGCCTATTGAATTTTTAAAAGGTGTTCAGACAACAAATATCTCCAAGAAGCAACAGAATTTACATCATTTATTGGCTCGAAAGATAGTACAAAGGTCTTCAGCAATTTCCTTCTAGGGATGTGTTCTAAAGTATCTCAAACCCATTTTAGCGTGCTGATCCATTTCATACATTTTCCATATATTCAGTACAGGCTGATCTAACTGTGAGATGATAATGTATGGGATATATACCTCTGTCTGTATGTTTGAAAGAAACCTCTAAACCAGTTTGGCTGTGATATTCCGTCAATGATCGAAAGACACCGGAAATGTAAGAAACAAGTTACCCTCCTTTGGATAGATTTGATCCATTTGGAGGGTATGATACACTTTTGAAACTTACAGACTACAGTGAATCCTTTTCAACATTCTTCCCAATGGATATGTAAACACCTTCTTGAACCTTGCAAAAGCAGACAGCCTCTATTCCAACACAGCAATGTCTTTGAGATAGAACTCTGTAAATATGACCCCTGAGTAAAATCTATATGATTTTAACAAGTGCAACATGGTTACATTCTTTGATGTTGCTGAGAAGGTTGTAACCTCATGCCTTTTTGCACACATAAGTGCAAGATCTCCATGGTTGAATCTGCGTTCCTGGTATGTTCGTGTTCTGTTTGCTTGACCTTCAAAGAGATTGTGTTACAGGTAATCAAAACAGACTATGTTTTTGGCTGAGGGAACCAGCAGCTGGGTGTGCCACAAACAAGGATTAAAGGTAACATCTAATTACTTTCACAGAACACAGGATCCTGTTGAACAGTGACTCTCCAACTGCTGTCAGTGCGAAGCCACAAAATGTTTTAGATAGTTCCTGAGCCCTAGGTTTCTTCCAATGGAGACCCCAGCAGGGGAGGGGGCAGTATGACTATAGAACAATCTCAAGACCATGGGACTTTTGTCTAATTCATAGGATACATCTTGCTTCTTCTGCAGATCTGCTGGTTTCTCAACGTAAATGCTACCAATTAAATACTATGCACGAGATAACGTCCAAACCCGCATTGAGATGGACATTGTTCCAGTTGTCTAGGTACCAGTCTCTCTTTGATCATCACGTACCACTAGCATTAATTTGCACTGGTGCTTTCAGAAAATTATAATATACTGAAGTGCGATCTGTGCTTGACGAAACAGACAGGCTCACAGTTTATCCAGGGACACCTATATTACAGTGCAGGGTTGCGTCAATTTACAAACAGATTTACTTGACGGGTGCCTGCACGCTAGTTTTTGGTATCGATATTACTCTCTACCTAATGCCTGTCTCATTCAAGACAATTGACTGGCTAGAATGATGAGGTGGTCTGCTGCATGTCTGCTGAGTAGTATTTTTATTCTTATGCAGAAATTAATTTTCAAGTATTGCAAACATTCAGAGAGTGTGCTGCCCTGCTTGTCGAAGTAGACAACAATCAGCTTGTCGAACATGACGAGTACATGTTTGCCCTGGACCTAGGTTGTTTTTTTTTTCCTTTTTCTTCTTGTAGTTTTAGTAACACCAGATGAGTTAATTCTGGTTCCAGCCAGTTGATCTAGAATGTCTGTGCTATCATCATATTTTCATAGCACATCTACCATTCTGGGTATCACACGAAACTGCAGCTGAAGACTGACTGCATGTCAGACTATCTGCATGCCAAAGCTGCATAAACTTGCAGCAGCAAGCAGTCAAACTTCAGTTTGTGAAGGGCAAATGGTCAATCCATAGGCTGCTAAAACTGGCAATATACTGTCTCCAAATCTGTCAAGAAATTTAGGTACCTTTAATGACTTGTTACAAGCCAGCAGATATTTTCCTGGAGATCATATCTATCCATCATGGGGACCAGGAAAATTCGATAAAAGAAACCTGGTGACGTCACATCACATGGCACGCCTCTATCACTTGCAACACATGTAAGATAGTCACAGTCTGACTTCAATGTAAATGGAGTTTAGATCAACCATCTGCTGCATGCTGATGATCTCACATTGCTGTGTGCTTTGGTAAAAAGTCTACCGAAACTGATTGATATTTGTACATGATATGCTGAGAAATTCGATATATTGTTTAATGCGAAAAAACTGCCTGTTTATATTTTGAATGTGGCCAATTTAAACTTAAAAGAATTTCATACCTAGTCATGTGACACAAGATGCTTGAGTACAGGGGTTCTTATAAGATTCTTGGAACATTTATGAAGTGCACGGGGTCAGACCAAGTGGACACTTTCAATGCAGTATTAAGGCAGTGATCTACATTGCTGATACACAAGTCTGGATTTTTTTTTAAAAATCTTTTTCACCTGATGAATAGTTTTGTGCTTAGTTCTATATGGGCCAATGTCCCTGAAAATAAATTTATTGAATTCAAAATTTGAGACTGTTAGATCCACACGAGGGAATGTGTCAATACCACGGAGATGGGAAGATAGGGGCCCAGGGTGTGACATTTTCCTCAAGATGTTCATGGGTCTTGTGTTTTTATTGCATCCTGAGAGGTGATGCTGCAGATAGCTCCAAATACATTGTAGAGGGACTATATACCCTTCTTCCTAGCACCATTGACCTATTCTAAAGTTTTCTGTCCAATTGATGCTTAGCTAAGGACTAGTTGAACTTGTCTCATATCCACGAATCTTACTTTGGATATAATTATAATCTTTATTTCAAGTCGAGGTGCAGTACAATAAAACATTAGCGTCGAGGCACTATTCTTCGACTAGAATGAAAGAGTCAAAGATGACATGGGAAATACAATGAAGCAAAGATGAAACTATATACATTCAGTCATTGAAACAAAGGAGAAAAAAAAAAAGAAAAGTGGCTTACATCCTGCTGTGGCATAGTACACATAGAGAACATTTACAGGATGGGCCAAGCCATGTATGTGACAAATCTTTTGAACTAAGAGAGGGTGATTGCTTCCTCGATGTGAATAAAATGTTCCTAGAAAACAAAGTTTCCTGTTTTAGTCTCTCGAAAGGGTCCAAATCTTTCATTTAGAACCTTGTAATAAGACCCTGGAAACCCAACAAACACGATATCCTTAAAGTTAGTTTCAGTGTCCATATATATTGACTTGGTGGACTTTTGTAAGTAAGGGTCAGAAGAAGGCCTGCAGTATGTTATCATACATATATTACCATGCGAAGGGCAATTGTTTCATATATAAGGTTTATTTACATAGAGTTTGGTAAAAAAAACCTTGACGGTTTTTTGCCAGGTTAGGCTAATGCATATGCAGTGTGGCTTTTGCCAACAGCAAATCAGGCCTGCCGATACAATTGCAACAAGCTCAGATGCTAGCACTTACGGACGTGGACTCCACGAAATACCACTAGCTAGTGGTTAATGAAGAATATCCCAAGACATATATATGGTGCAAGTAATTAATCAGCTGTGTTTCTCTGGCTTCATTCAGATGGATGGTCCTAACGATAAGCTGATATTACATAATACAGTGGAACTAGTTTTCAAAAGTAACCCCATTAAAATCCCCATGGTAAGAGTCCGGAACACAAGATCTTTACCTCCTTTTAAAGTGTCTCCTATACAGAAAATTCCTTCTGTGTGCTATTTTTCCTTTAAAAAGTCTCATTCAATAGAGACACACTGTAAAATACTCAATCAATAATTCTAACCAATAATACGAGTTGGTCTCACGAGCACTTCCTTTGCTATAATTATGTCTCAACCCACATGTTTACAAAGTGTCAATCCTGCCTGACGTCACATTATTTGAATCTCACAAGTGTCCCCATATGCATCAAAACTCTAGGTCAGCAGAAAGGATCAAAACTATCTAAATTACACTGGTACCACCATCTGACAAATTGTAAAAATCTTGGGAGAAACCCTGCAAAATGTGAAAAATGCAGCACAAAGAAGTTCCACAGCAGACGAGACGATGCTTTTCCGAGATGCTAAAGCACTTCATCATAAGTGTGAAGTAAATGACCACGCACGGACAGGACAACTAAATAAATCATGGAACCTGAAGACTTGTTTTTTCATGGAATTTAGTGCAAAATATTATGACCATGTATTCTGACGCTATTGCCATGTTTGTATCTGCATGCAGGGGACCAGACTATCAAGATGCATTGATTCGAGTAGAGCAAACACTTTAAGTGTCATTTTTTTTCATTTTTGTTACTTTGCTACATTAGGGCCAACATACTGACATTGACAAAAACGAGCAATAGAGCGGATTGTACGTCATTGGCCGTGCATGATTATATTTTCCATACAGTCAACATGCGTCTTATTCAGTTAATCATATATACCGTAGGGATATTGCTCTTTTTCAGTGGGGCATATATGAAAAATATATTGATAAAAATAAACTAAGCACCATTAATAAAATTTATCAGTTTGTGATATCATCATTGGTGTAGGGTGTTAAACTCAACGAATGATAAGATACACATCTTTATCTTTCCGTCGTATCTGGCTTTTACAGGCAAAACGAAATGCAGCCATAAGATAATTTTGTAACCTGGGGGAAAAGGTTCGTTGATTTATGACCTATCTGTCTAACAATTAGAATGAGTAGGCAAGTTACCAGTTAAAACTTTTGTCATGCAGCCAACCAAC
Organism: Hermodice carunculata; assembly: GCA_964020975.1. Lineage (NCBI taxonomy): Eukaryota > Metazoa > Annelida > Polychaeta > Eunicida > Amphinomidae > Hermodice > Hermodice carunculata. Next base: position 56,849,187 of record OZ026616.1, on the reverse strand, counting down.
CACCTGAAACATATTGTAAAGTAATTTTCTCGTCGAAGGTTTGTTATTAGTCTTGCATCAGTGCTGTCTATGCGTGGATATTTATTTATATTTAATACACTAACGCAAGGGCTCTAATAAGAACGCGGATTTATATGGCATGAGATCAGCAGCTCGCTATAGAGATTGTGAATTGCTATTTTCTCATTGTATTTATATTTTTCAACATATGTTAGAGGTATACTCTTCGTTTGACTTAACCAGCTGTGACGTCTGTATCTGGACAAAACAGCGCCAGTCCATTGTTTGAATGGTGCCAGAAGACACCTACACGAAAGGACGAGTACAACAAAAAATTGCCTTTACATATTTATCACTATATAGTTAAGATGGGTATCGCAGTCAGATACACATATTGATTTAGAATTTGTCAAGTCAAAAGCATTACCAAAGCTGACAACATGTTGCACAAACAAATTAATTGGCATAAATGAATAATACATTATATAGAAATATGTATAACAGATGGTACAACATTTGTACGGGTTGAGTTAAGAATCGGAAGGGTCTACATTGCAATAAGACAACCATTACACAATTACAGCACTTAGAAATGTTACAAATGCACGTCCTCATATGTATGTGTGTTTGCATGTATGTATGTATGTATGTATGTATGTATGTATGTATGTATGTATATGTATGCATGTATGTATGCATGTATGCATTATGTATGTATGTATGTATATATATATATATGTATACATGTATGTATTATGTATGTACGTATGTATGTATGTATGTATGTATGTATGTATGTGTGTGTGTATGTATGTATGTATTATGTATATGTATGTGTGTATGTATTAAGTATGCAGACAAGTAAATTAGGCCAAACTAAATTGTTTGTGAGGAAACGCAGTTATTCCAGACACTATATATATCACATATTTATGAGGGACATATTATGAGTCTTGGTGACTGTCTAGAAATTTAAGCCATGCTATGTATAGAGGTGATATATGCCATACTACTACGAAGCAATACTTCAAAGTAGTGCTCTTGTGCCATGTTTACGAACATTTTAAACGAAGGGTCGCAAATAAAAGGTTCTCGCGTTGTGGTTCTTCAGTAAGTGAATCAGCTCACATATAGGCTAGTATTAAAGATACCTCTTTCTCATTTTTTTTTTACTTTGTCGTAGAAGATACAATCTAACTGTCAACAGCGTACTCTAAGAGGTATGCAATATGATACACAATCAACAAATTGGTTCATGGCTCCATCCAGTCTGGCAGCCTCATGGAAACGCGTACTTGTTCATGCTCAGAAACGTCGGCTGGAACACTGTATTTAGTACAACACTACGTTTCAATAATGTGTAAATCTGTGTGAATTATATGTGCATATTCATCAAGTCACACTATTATAAAGTGTCAAATTCAACATAGTCTTTACTTGTAACGTCAAATTTCATCAGCTGCTGATGTTATGTCTGAATTCGAGTACTGTCGTGGACCGATGACACACCAGTTAGCATTGTTATATATGATATGATACAGTAAAATTGAGAGGGATAGAAAGGAGAAGATTAATATTGTTTAAACTTAATTGGCAAGGCAGTTACCAAGACCTTACGGAGCGATCCTCGTGTTTACTATGAAAACGTGCACATTGTCCACAATACAATTGTCAAACTGTTGCTCAATTTAAAGTTTAATAGAAACTGACTGAATTATCCATCGAACGTTCTGCGCTTGATCTACGGCACTAATATATGAATATCAATAAATTAGACGTTTTCATATAACGTTTCCTTGCACTCATCCCGAAAAGCTCAAAAATGTGTCTTGCTTCACAGACGTAGTCGGTACGTGTATGAGGAACGATTCAATCATCTGCAGATTACAATGAACAACATAATATAAAAAAGTGGATTTTAATACAAGCTAGTGCCATTGAAACCATGATTGACGTATCAAATGTATCGCAACAAGAAAATGTGCCAAACTGAGCACAACAAAGTGTGAACACATCTGTATCCCAGATACTGAAGTGCGAGTAAATAACAAAACATTATGATCTCTCCGAGAAACGTTTAGAATCAGATCCTAACCCGTTTAAAGGTTTATATGTAATCCCGATCCCAAACTGCATGTATACTTATCGTGGACAGCAACTTTCTGGACTTACTTTAGAAAAAAGGAAAAGGTCCGAGCGAAGGACGCAGTCGTGGTATTGGCCGTGGTCCACTAGCAGGAAACAACGCGGATTTTTCTTATATATGTCGAGAATAAGGGTATGAAATGCAAACGTTACGATGCACATCCCATCGGCCTGATAAATTTTAAACTCTTTGAACTGTCCCTGTATCTCAGTTAAAATTTGTTTTGTGACGCTGTTTGGGCACGCGAGTTACAGTTAGGAAATACATCCCATCACGACGACACCAGAGTCTACAGGTTCTTGATTAACCATCACCATACATGTTCGTATTACTATGGATATTTTATGCAAAATGGTCAGCCTTAGCATTGCAACATAAACTAACTCTCATGGTCATGTAGTCGGATGTTTGAGTATATCATAGGCTGCCTATGTCATATTGTTCTTGCACTGGTCCATCAGCAGACCAACAGATCTAATTAAACCTCTTATACCTCATATCAATGTAACCAATATTTCAGACATACAAGATTCTGATATCATATTAGGTCGTTCACGTGGCCGTTGTGGCAATGTTCGGAGCATGCATCTGAAGTATGTGATAATTCCAATACTATTTACTTCAACACGCATACGTTGTGTTCCACTACAATTGCATACGAAGGTTGTTGCAAAAATCAAGAATAGCGTCAATGACAAATCTACTACTGTTGACAATGAAATGAATGCTGCTGATATTGCCAATGTATTGAAATGAAATACGAAACTCTTTATACTTCTATCTCATAGTACGTCAATAAAATGGAAAACCTACAATTAGCACATTAGATTTAAACGTAAAGAGGACGACAGCTCCTCATATAATACCATACCCAACGAAAGGGTCCTCCGTCATGCATATCTCGCTTGAAACTTGGAAATCATAATTATGACATTAGATGTTACTGGGATCATACAGGTCAGGATCCAAATGGGTGAAATCGTTTTCTTTTTCTTTCTTTCTTTCTTTCTTTTTTTCTTTCTTGTTTAATGTCATGTTTGAGTCATTGAATCATTCAGACATATTGCCCTTAGCAATATCTTGGGTAAAGTATTAGACTAGATCATTTTGAGAGAGTTTTGAAGTATTAACCACCTGACCTTCAATTTGGATTCTAAGCAGAATATTCTACCACTCATTGCCCATTTGTATTCAATGAATGGATTCATTATCATAACAGACGGGGTCAACTACAGCCTTTCACAGAGTTGAATATGTCAAATTACATGTATTTTCTTGGCTGTTAGCAAGATGTACATATCCCATTTATTGTTAGATACTTGAATATGTATGTAAAGCAAAGAATATTCTAATGGTACCTCTTACGTTTGACTACATAGCTCTGAACGGCGGTAGTTCCTACCCGTGTCAGTCCATTAATATCATTTTATGAAAGTGAAAAAAATCAACAAATATGCTTTACTTTTTATAATCACAGTTATGCTCTTGCATCAACCGATTGTATACCTCCAATTGTCCACGTTTCTCAGAAGCTGAGCGTCACATCTCTCATCAGCAAAGTATACATTCCAAACCACAGACGCAAAATCCAATGTCGTTTTAATACGCGAACTTTCAGATGAAATAGACATAATATGTAAATACAATAAATTCGCCAAAGATTTTTGTACCTCACCTATGATCACCTCCTATTATGCTATTCAAAAAACTCTTTCTCGGCTGACTACGCTGCAGAATAAAGTTATAATTCTTTTGACCGCGGTGCTAATGCGTTTGTATATATGTGTACAACAATAGAAATTTGGTGTTAGGACCACTTACATAGTTGCATTTATAATTTTTTGGAGGCGGGCGTATTTCTAAAGCTGTCGTTACATATATTTTCATTGAAAAGATAATGCGTGGTAACCGCCAGTCTGGACTAGCATCTTCTTAGATTTAGGTTGTCATGAATATCAATATCAACATGTTTGTTTGATTAAGTTTCACTACTATAGGTGGTATATAAATATATATATATGTATATATATATGTGTGTGTGTGTGTGTCTGTGTCTGTGTGTCTGTGTGTCTGTGTGTGTCTGTGTCTGTGTGTGATTCATTATACATATTTTTCAGGGCACGGATGTAAGAAGATCCGAGTATGCAACACGTGAAGCCATCTGAGTTCAATGTGAAGCTGCCTATAGTTGTAACTTCGCTGTCTTTACCACGTGTTCACAAAAATTCAGGTGCACGTAGTACATAATAATAGGAAAGCTTAAGTGGACAGTCAGGTCGCACAAACTTCTGTACGAAGCTTTGAAGAGTCTTGCTTGGAAATGTTTTAGCCCGTGGGTAGAGGTTAATTATGCTACAGGAAGTCAATACCTTGGTACCTTATTAACACTAATTCAGACAATGCTGTGTTACAGTCATTGGCAAGAAACATTTCACGCAACAGTAGATTATCAGAACACATGATTCTTCTGAATTTCTTTGACATGCATCTTGAGCAACAGAAATGACAATTTTTTTACTTTTTGGTGTCATATACCTGAACATGTTATAGATTTTGTTGGGCTCGTTTTTAGAAGGGAACTGGGAGTTTCGTCTTCCCTCCCTTGATGGCATGGCTTTCTCTGCATACCAAATATTAATTATGCATGCTATCTGCCAGCGCATCTCGCACAAATGGCTAATTTGCAAAATGATCATCCTGAAACACACGAGTGCTCGGCAGCAGATGGATTTTCTGTCTAGCTTGGTGAATAAAAGTCCCAACAGATCAAGCTATTAAGGATACAGTGAATAAAGTTAGAGTCGGTCGAACTACAGGTTTCAGCCTCAATCCAGGTTTAGGCAGCAGGTACTTATTCATTTTGAACGTTAAGGGGTATGTCCATAAACAAAATAAAAAATAGAGCTCATCCCAACATTTTTATCTCTATGATGCTGACCTTCTATACCTGTAAGAATTACAAATGATGAGTTTGATGCATAAAGGGTACATGATATGATATAGAATATGATATAGAATAACTGGATGAATAGCTTTGGTGCTGATAATTCAACTATTTCATGGCTTCATTTACAAAACTACCCCACCTGATAATGAATAGGTCAAAGCCGAGATTTTGGTCCAAAAGTTTTTACAAAAGAAAGCAATCATTTTATGGAAAATGTCCAAGTAGAACTTAAAAACACGTGACCATATGAGCAAGAGGAAAAGACAAACCTAATGCGAGAGAAACAGTTGATTGTAACTTGTTTGTGTCATAGTTCTCGTAAATGTACATATCAACGAAGTTCTGAAAAATCCTGTTGACCTGTTCCACGGTCTTGTGCAACAGAGGAATGTTCTGTGTGTTGGAAAGATAGAAAAGCATTCCTTAATATACACAGAATCTTTTCAACAAAATTAAGTCTGTATTATTGATTTCACGGAGCATGTCCAGGAGACAGGTGGAGATAACGAAACATATGCAGACATACAGCTAGCTACTTTGATTTTGATATCTTTATTAAAGAGAAGTTCAGGTAGCAACTGTGTTGACATTAGTTTTGATGAATATAGGGATACATCCATAAAGGATACTGAACAAGACAACAAACAGTCAGAGCTGGTGTTACATTTAAACAAAGTGCTGGGGATCATTTACTTCCGCAATGGAGGAAATTCCTTTCAAATTCTACCAACCTAAAAAGCCTCATCTTAGTGCCATTCTTTCGAACGACTAGAACAAGTTAAAATCTATACACGGTTCTTATGTGATACAGTGTTGGCTGCTACATTCGAGAAAGTGTGGTGCCAAATAATAAGAGGCAGCATGGAGGAAATACAAGAGTATCATTGTTCTCATGAAGAGGCAGCCCATGTTTCAAGGGCATTTATGAGGCTGTGGTTATCATGTGACACAGGGACACAGATGTGTTTATCAAGCGCGTTGCTTTTTGCAGCAGCATTTGAGCTAGCATATATACAGTTGATAAATATGTTACATGTTATGGATTCATTTGGTCACGAATTGTCTGCTGCCATCTTTGGTCTGCATCATTCAATGGCTGCTAAACAGTATATTTTGATGGTCTGGAATACTTGGTAAATTTAAGTTGCTGTGCAGCCACAAATTATTCCTAAGTACGTTTATAAATCTTTGAGTTCAGTAGGAGGTCAACTTTGTAATGTTGAGGATGCTGAACAAATGTGCTTGCCTCATGTACAATGACAGATGCACAACGAGCAGTGTCAATGAATTGACGTATGGATTGGTCTCGACAAATAGGAAGAATTGGAACCACAGTAGGTCTTGCCGTCTGCAGATTACCCTTTGCAAATAGTGCCTCCGGGATAACTGTCAATACAAGGCGCCACTTGGAGATTATGCCTTCATGCTGCTCAACAAGTATCATTTTCAGTCGGTCACAGCTGGTTCAGAGTCACAGGAGAGAATAACAATGCTCATCTTGCTGTTGATTGGATGGGTGGAAAATAATGTTCCTGAAGCAGTTATCAAGCTATTGTACTGTCAGTGCAACGTGTCAGCATGTCCCTGTATAGTGGTAAAAGAAATGATCTGTGCTTGTAAGTTGCAAGCTTGAACTAACAAGACCAGCTTTCCAGATTTTGCCAGCTTAAAAGAACTTGTATCAGATGATATAATTGATGAAGAGGCCTTCCCTAAACGGATAACTGCACCTGACCTAGCAGAAAGAAATCATTATCTTGGTGGCCACTTATTCATATTAGTGTCTCGGATGTTTTAGTTGTTTTATATGATCATTTCATCTTCAATGGTTCTTGAAGTTCCAATGCCTCCACGGGTATGCTCCTCATTCCTAACTGTAAATAACCCTGTCAAGTTCAAAATACGTTGAGACCAACCCAAATTGCACATGTACACATAATTCATAACAAGCGGCAACCATAGAAATGATAGAGTAGAATTTTGGGGGCCTTAATTGTCACACTATGCCAGCCAAGAAGTACTAGCAGAAAATGTTCTGCACAACGCAGGTATACGCAGCATACTGTCATTATATACCTGTACATCCATGGTTCGGCACGCCAAATTTGGTGCTTTGTTGAGTTTGGTTTCCTTGTGTCATCCGGATTCTCCACCACAATTGTCCTATAGCTCTGCTGACAATTGAATGAAGACTGGAGGCGTTGAGTTCTTGGAGTGTCCCTTAATCTTTATTGCCTGGTTGACTTTACTTCATGGTGTGTAGTGGGCAGGCAACATGGATTGAGCACATACTGGGCCGATTAGTTGGAAGCTCGACTGACACTTCCTGGCCCTCACAACACAGTTGATTTTTTTTTACTTGATTTAAGTTCTATTTCGAGGTACGTGGATTTTTTTAGACCAATGGGGATAAACTGCACCTTTGGTGCCGTGTGAGAATTTCATAATTCTGTTAGCTAGTGGAAACTTCCGTTATGTGTTGTTGCAGGTTTTAGAAGTCTTAGTTGCTGTGCTAAATATGGGGATGAGTAATGACGTATTACAAATGACATGACATAGCTAAAACGTAGGTTTCAATTGGAATAACAATAGATCCAGACTTGATAGCAGGCGGGAGTAATGTGTAGCTATGAACCTCAATTAGCGACCCAAAGCAATGCAAAGAATGTTCCTGGTGTTGAAGATCTAAATAGGAATTTCCAAATATAATTTCTGAAGAGATACACAGTTAAGGTTTGACTAGACATTACATGATCCGTGATTTACATTAGATTAGCAGACCTGAGAGATGCTTGTGGCTTTGACGCAATCAATCCAGCAGGTAAATACTGACAGTAGATGTTATGTACTCCTGATTCATCCGGTACCGCTTGGAGTAATCAAGAGCGATATTGTGAAACATAAACTAGTTGACGTGTGTCTTTACAATGCCTTTGGCTAATGTACAAGATATCATTTCGAGTTTAATTTTGGAACCAAATTTTGCCAAAATGGATATTTTCCCGACCACTATGGCACTTGTCATCTGTTGAAAACTTTTGCTACATAGCGCTGTGAGCTCAACAGAGCTTTTGGGTAGGAAGTGAAGACAAAATTCTTCGCGTTGACTACATTTGATTCAAACAACTTTAATTTGATCTCAGTTGAAGCAGATTGGAGAACAAACATAAACCATGCTCACATCGACTACGTGTATGTTCAGTACAAAACAATTCGAGTGAGATGTGAATATGACTGACATAACACTCACAACCGTTGTACGTCTACAGCATATATAGGCCTACATAATTATTGAAATGTAGCTCCCTCAATTACCACCTATTCGAGCATATAGAGCGTACCTCTGATTTCACATCTAGGTCAAATTTACTGACTATCCAGATCATCAGAATGGCACATGAACATACGTGTATTCCTGGTGCGTATTCCTGGTGCAGTTACCCCAACCCTTTGCGAAGTAGGTCCAGATAATCCGATTTTTGTACAATATTAAATCTTATATTTATATAATGAGAAATACAATAATTTAGTCAGCCCTTTACAGGATTTGAACCCTCGACCTCTGGCACCATCGCCTTACAAAATATATATTTCAAGACTCTGACTTTTGAGCCATCGAGACAACCCCAAAAATGTTGAACGAGGACCCTGAGTGACGTTATGGCAGGTGTGGCTTGTACATTGACACAGTGGAGCATTTTCATTTATTGTTATGCACTTGTTATATAGATATTATAGTTATAAAGTACCTTAACATTATCTTTTTACTTCATTCATAATTTTATTGCACAGTTTTGTCGTCATAAACATGCGTCCAAAAACTCACGATTAACAACAACATTAGATACAGTTTATGCTATACTATCAAGCAGAAACATGGAGTAGAGCTGATGCGCATGACAGGAATGACTGATTCCCCCCTCCCCCTATACTTTTGGGTGTACAGCTCACGTGTATTAAATTCAAGACAACATTCAGGTCCCCCCAAAATTTCTTGTCATATATATATATATATATATATATATATATATATATATATATATATATATATATGTATGTATGTATATGTATATACATATATATATATATATATATATATATATATATATATATATATATATATATATCCTTCTTAAAACATACGACTCATATACTACTATAATGGTTGCATTGATACAGTGCAGGTTAAAAACGAGCTTTGTAGGTGCTATGTACCGGATAATGTTTTTGGTGTAGCTCTTGTCCTGAAAATAATGTTATCTTAACAATATAAATTTCACACTTACCTTGACATGTCTCGACTGTCGGAGCAGTACAGTCTATCTCTATGTCACGAATGTTACGAGATTTTCCGTAACCAAATTTTCTCCACTTTAGACAAATATGTTGAATCTGGGAATTAGATCGTGATAATTGGAAAAAACGACAATTACAACTTGTGTATCCACCGTGGGAACTCACATGCAGCATTAGGTTAATCTGTTTCACAGTATGCCAAAACAAAGAAAGTATTATGGAGACCGTCAGGTTTGTTGTATCACACGGTAATTGCTTTGTCTTGCATACAATTATAATCATATGCCTTGGTAGTAAAAAAAAAGATTAAAAACAACACAGTCTTCCATATTCTCTAAATCACAAAGCCGTCCACCCACTTGGCAGGCAACAGTATGGTATGGCCATTTGTATTTTTTTCTCAAGCTGACTGGAATCATTTCAGCTTCCAATATATTCATCTACATACTTACATACATACACGCAATGCCTAAAATCTGACAAGGTGTATCGGTATCTCAGCATGCAGGAGTATAAAAGGCAATTTGAATAGTCATAGAAAGAGCTGATGATATGTTACATTGGCGTGATAATAATTGAAATAAGTTAAAAGTTTACATTGAGATTTATGGTCAGTGGATGATGATGATGATGATGATGATGATGATGATGATGATGATGATGATGATGATGATGATGATGATGATGATGATGATGATGATGATGATGATGATGATGATGATGATGATGATGATGATGATGATGATGATGATGATGATGATGATGATTGAGAGGGACAAAACACGCATCATGTACGACCTGGTTTGCGAAGATCCCCTGGGCTGCCCTGATTATAAAGAGTAAATATGTGAGGAGAAACATGCAGAATTTAGAAATGTAAGAAACAATCGAAAGTGGAGCTCAAGATTAAAAGTAAGGTTTGAGATTCTCAATTTTTAAAAAGTGAAAGGGGTTTGTACTTTAAACATAATAGTCCAACATAAAAAAAATGCAGGATTAGATTTCAAAACATCTCTGAGGCCCTAATATAGGCTGGTGAGCCTGTCGGCCAATTGTTTTTTGAATAAAATACGTTTAAACCAAAATATCTCTGCTGCTTGAAATGTAAACCTTCAATAGGTACACATATTATGCTTCCAGGACATCTTAGCTGAGTACAGCTACAAAACACAGTGGAAACCCAGGAGAAACATGTTGTATGTGTGTGGCTGCGTTAAGCGATTCGGAACTTTGTACCTAAGTATGTTGCTTCTACTTTATCTCCGTCATATTGGTTCACAAATAACAAACATATATACAAATATGGCAATTCGGTTCTAAACTGGTTCATAAGTCCTTTATGGAAAATATAAAACAGAAAAGGAAAAAAGAACGAAAGAAAGAAAGAAAGAAAGAAAGAAAGAAAGAAAGAAAGAAAGAAAGAAAGAAAGAAAGAAAGAAAGAAAGAAAGAATTACAAAAGAAGATTTGCTTCAAAGCAAATCTGTTTGTGTGCCTTCAAAAGTTGTAAATATTAAATGCTACAACTTTTATCCTTTGGTACTTCACATTACATTTAGCTTATGGCTGCATGCAATTTTCAAGGTCCAAATGACCTTGACCATGACCTTTACAGGTCACATGTAAATTGTAAAAATGTACAGTGTTACAATACCCACAATTTAAGCTCACCATGAACCAAATCGGATGAAAATTGACCAAGTTATGGCAAGATGAAACATTCAAAGGGCCGACTGACCTTGACCTTTGCCGTTTTGAGGTTTTGTGCAGTGTTGTGATAGCTACAATTTGAGCCCAACATGATCAAATTTGGATAGAAACTGACCAAGTTATAGCTAGAAGAAAGCCACCATTGAAAGTGGCCTTTGACCTTGTAATGACCTTTGACCTTGAGATGACCTCTACCTGAAGTGAACCTTGACCTCAAAAAAAAAGACATTTTGGCTTAAAATTGACCTTTAACCTTGACATGATCTTGACATTTGAGATGACCTTTGTCTGCCTATGATCGAACTCCTATACACTCAGAACCACATCTACTATAGTATATAAGATATTGAAGATTTAAAACTTTAATTAGCCCTCATTTGCATAACTTTGAAAAGCATGACCTCTCATTATGAAAAGGCCAGACTTCATCTATAGAAGTATAATTGTGCAAAATTTGGAGTTTCTACATGTAATACTTTTCAAATAAAAATGTCGGAAAGAAAGAAAGATAAATAGAAAGAAAGAAAGAAAGAAAGAAAGAAAGAAAGAAAGAAAGAAAGAAAGAAAGAAAAGAATAGAGAAAAGGAAAATGTCATAAATCTTCAAGGGAAATCTATTTGTGATCAGTCTTGTTGCCCACGGTGTACCGCAGGCCAGCACACTTGGTCCATGCCTTTTCATCTCACTGATGAACGAGCTACCACGCCAAACAAACTTACATGTTGCTTTGCATGTTGACAGGATTCACTCTCTTTCAAGAACAAAATGCTCAATCCCACCATGCGGTTTGTTCGAAGACGTTTTACAACACAACATAAAGTCCATATCCGACTTGATAATTATCTTTCATTGATATTTGGCAATCTTGTAGCATCATTACTGGAACACTGTCGACAGTAATATGACCATTTGGTCACAACTGTGAGTTAACTCATTCCATACCAGTCCCTGATTTTTACGTATATTTACCTTGATTTAAGACGATAATTTAAATTCTTCATGAAAAGAGATTTCTTTCAAGTACCAACATGCCTATAGTCTTAAGTCAGTGGTTCAGGGACTGCCTGGCAAGTCATGCTGCCGCTGCCCTTGCGTATAACTTGCCAGGCAGTGCCAGAACCACTGACCAAGGCCTGTGACCATAGTATGGAATGAGTTAGCATCTGAACTCCTTTATCGTAAAAGTCTGAAACTATCTTTCAAATGGTGTAATTTCGTGTTATTTTGGTTAAGATAATTGATGTATAAAGGAAAACAGAGTTTGAGGTTTCAGTTCATCAGCTATGATGATAATACTCATTGATATATAAAAGAGACCAATTTACAAGCAATATATGTGATAGACAAAATTACATGTTATAAAATATCATTTGTTGTACATCTAAAAAAAAAGTGCACTGAGCAAAAATTTACTTTCACCTGTGTTGGCCAAATTTTAGTTTTATAAGTGAACTTGAGACATATAATAGTCATTCGAAATTCAAGAAACGTTGCACCAGTATATTAGCTATAAAAAACCCGAAAAGGTGGAAAAAATTGATGGAAACCCATGCATATGAATAAGAGCAATCGGTAAATATTGATTCCATGTGCTTAAGCTCATAAGGAAACAACAAGACTTCGACCACAAAGACCCATTAAGAGATATTAACAAAAGATATATGTTGAGATTACTGATTAAGCAAATATATTGCTGCAAACCTGAGCAAAAGATATGGATATATGCCTGAAGGTGTGTTTTGCCTGCGTATGTCATCGTTTATGCATTCAAAGTCGAAGTCCGGCCAAATATAGTTTTTGAAAATCACATAAAGAGTTTTGGTGAAAATTAGATATCCATAGTTTTTTCTCTATATTTCACGCCGACACACACACACACACACACACACACACACACACACACACACACACACACACACACAAAATATTTAAGCAGCCATTTGACTTTGTCCTTGAGGTCAGATATTTAAATCAGAAAAAAAAATGTTTTGCAAGCTGAATTTCATTCTAACAAAACAAATATATTTCATTGAAAAGAATTTGAGCTAATTTAAAGGTCTATTCTAGATGATGCATTAAGCTGGCAAAATGACAATGACCACATGATTCACACTCCATGTTACTACACCCCAAAGTGAAGTGTAATAAAGAAAACGAGGCTTTGTCAACTGGTGTGGGAAGGTATAGGTATCATTATTGTGTGATTGTCTATACCAAAGTCTAGCTCTAAAAAGACTGGCCCTTCATTACACTATTAGACAACTCGAGGAAGGCCATAATAGCTGTAATTCACGCGGAAACTATGTGATTACTGTTATTACTACAGTAAATATTATTAGCATCGCACTGCCATACATGGTGTTCACATTAGCACCAAGATCTACAAATAAAATTATGTCAAATACGACCATCCACATATATATATACCAACTACCGAACCTCACAAACTAAAAATTGAAACTGTATACATAGCCTACATGGTGCACGAAATGTTGAACGGATATTAACTTAATATCTTTTCCAATTACATGTACATGTATTATTTGCGTACATTTTGTGAATGAACATTTTATTTTAACCTGGCTAAAATTGTGATAGCATACCGGTTTTTGTTCGCAAAAACAAACTCTCTTAAATCTAATTTATATATTTTTGTGTAAATTTGAGGGCTGATTTTAATTTAAAGGCATCTGGAGCAATTTGCCATATGTTCCAAATCCAACAACGAAAATCTCCAAGATCATTCTGTTTCCTCCTGAATGGAATCTCTCCAAAGCATTTATTTTACTTTTGCCTCTCAAGTTCGCATTTCTTCTGTGGTTAAAATTAGAACCGAGTCAGTACCTTTTTATTGGGGCACTAAATTCTTCACTACCTTCTGATGTGGTGGTGTAGGTCTAATCTATAATCTCAGAGCCAGGCCAATATAACAATGTATATATATGTAACTTTCAGATGTACAAACAGCAGAATAGTAAGGAGCAAAATGTCAATAATTATTTCACATATGTCCGTGTATTCAGAATGAACGAATGATAAAAATTAAAGCCACCTAGAAAATTTACATTCTCACTTTTACCTCAATCTTATTAATAATTTCTATTATTATCTTCGGAAAATGTACGGTGTTGGTTGTGCCTTTTAAGTCGTCAAAAACAAAAAGCAAACGCAAAACATTTAAAATGGACCCCAACCTGTCGTCAATCGGCACATGATAAAGAAGGAGTGCTATGAGGACCATAGCAACGAACAACACTGCAACATACGACAGAATTATTACCTAATTTACTTTTATATCTACACATATCTTCTTTCCTTCTTACGGTATATTTGCTGGTACTAAGTATCAACGTACCAGCAAATATACCAAAGAAAGGAAAGAAATATGTGCAGATATAAACGTTAATTAGGTAACTATTCTGTTCTATGTATCAACACAGGTACATCGGGGGCTCGTGCGTCGCCATGAATGACCAAAATAATTACTGTAAAAGCTTTAATAATTTTGATATGCTTACGGCACAGCACATATGCAGTATTACTCATGGTAAATCCACTCTGGACAGCGAAACGTATGTCGCCCTTTATTAGAATGGATACTTGCAGCAATCTATGACCTGATAGAATATGGGTCTAACCCCATGGCACACAAGTTGAAGGTTCAACTAAGATCGAGTCTGGGTACCGGTTCTGTATGTCGTTAATGCACCCATGTCCTGCAGTTCAAGGGTGTAACATGTTAAACCCGTCTATAAAAGATTATTTCGAAATTGATAGGTGTTACCAGTTTTTAGAACTGTTTCTGTTTTCTGTTTAGTTGATATATATATATATATATATATATATATATATATATATATATATATATATATATATATATATATATATATAATGAGTTGACTGACGATACAATAAAGCAATGTTGCATTAGTACTTTTCTTTTCCGCCGAGTGTTTCATTCAATGTACCGACTATATAGTTTTCAAGTTTGTCTTTGGGGTTTTTATTCTTTGTTTCTTTTAATTTGTGAGACTTTTTTAAATAATTATCGTAGAAATTTTATCGAGGTTTCCAGCAACCACAAACAGGGTATTAAAATTTTGACTTTTAAACATTTTTGATCTGCACGTTTAATCATATAAAACAAGACAACATAAAAGTTTGAGAAAACGAACCATAGAGATCCTAACATTGAGACAAACATCCTTGAAAATGAAACATAGCCGCATGCACGATGCTCCGGCCCAATGAGATGTGAGTGTGATTCAGGTAGCTTTAGCCAGGGTACCTCCGGAATGGGAATCATCGAAGTTGATGTGTGCATGCATAATGAGGTCATTGTGATGAAATGTAACAAATTTTGGATGACCCTACAGTTTATCATGTACATTTGCATTAATAGCCTACGTCATAAGGGTAATTTTCGCTGTGATATTATTTTAAACAGCATGTGCTATTAAAATGTTATACAGTGCTGTCAAAACAACTGCATGAAACAGAAAAAGAAAATAGACAACCATGCACGCCGAGTAAAGACCTTCCAGTTTCTCTGAATTGTGTATATCGTTTATTAATCTGAAGTATGTCGACTTTGAGGCCTGTATAAACCGCGCTATCCGTCTCCATTCCTTTTTCACCCGCCCGTGTGTAAACTTAACATCCACAGACATAAACTTTTTGTTGAGCTGATAATCGTGTCTGCACAAACCCCGACGAGAAAACGGCTATTGCGCATCTAATTTCAGTTGTCTACACATCACTTGCTTTTATATTCCTGCAAGTGCATGATACACCAATGCCATGGTGAAACGTAATACAGTGCATATTGCTTTCGTTGCAGAAAACAGAGTGTATCTATAATAAAAAGAGAAAAAAGGAAAAGTAGGTGATCGCTGAACACGAAATCATACCATGAACTTGACACGTCAAAACGACACAACGTCTTTGTATTGCTGAAAGGAATAGAAAAGATGAAACAGCTTTCTTGCTACAACACATCACAATGTGGCATTGAAGGCCAATTTTTGCTCCGGGACAAAAGATTGCATGGCGACAACCATGGCCTTCATGCCTCTGTATTGAACTGAAGAATCAGCTGAACATTGAATGAAATGAACGTGCCGAACAGAAGTCCTGATATGTTGTGCTTGCTTCTTTTTTTGGGTTTTTTTGTTTTTTTTTTTGTTTGTTTTGTTTTGTTTTTTTTTTTTTTGTTTTTGTTTTTTTTTTTTGTTTTTGTTTTTTTTTTTTGTTGCCCATTGCGATTCAACACAAGTATTGCTCATTTTTATCCGAATGGTAAGGTACGATGCAAGAGGTATACACGGTGAATGAAGTATGCAAAAAACAGAACATTTTTTCAATTTTTTATTTGCCCTGGACCTCTAACCGAGGTGTGGGCCATTAACCTTTTTTCTGGAAATCATCTTCCTAACGCAGCCTCGTGAATAGTTTGCCGTTTAGCCTACATCTAGAACGGCCTACACTCTAAAAATATCTGCAAGTAAACACATTTAACAGCCAACCAAACTGCAGTTTCTCAACAGATTGTTACTGAAGTTGCCAGCCAGAATACCTCACAATCTTGAATGTGTTGATTCAAAGTGATAATGACCGTATCGTTGCTGACAAGTTAGGAGTTATAAATATTTTGTTTGATGTTGGATATCAAAACAGTTTAACAGGAAAGACTACCCTGAAGGCGCCACGCGAATCACCAAGTTATGTCTGATGAGCACCCATAAAGGGATGTTTTGTCTGACAAATGATCGCCACAAGCCGAATATCTCCATTTTGCTTGCAGACCATTCTCGTTTGTCATCATAAAAGGACGCTTGTGATACATTGTCACAGGAAGCCATGCTTAACAAAGGACTATTGGAATCCGTGAAGATCTTTGTCTCCATAGGCCGGTAAAATAAGCTCAGTATGGCTTGAAATTAAGAAGGTATTCAAAGTTAGAGCCGAGGGATAGTATATAGTAGCACCTGAATATAAAGGTTGCTGTTTTGAGAATTTCACATGTATATGAGACGTGCCAGCTGCTTTCCTATTTAAATTTACTCTCAATTAAAATAAAATATCCAGCGGAGGATTTGACTTTGAATATCAGTTAGCCCGTGGGTTTCTTTTCATTTGATTTGTTTAAGCAGAGCCAGTGCTTCGCATTAGAGACAGTTTATTGCCAAAATACATTGCACTGTGAGTATTGACGTCACAGTTTTGAGTTATTCATACGGTAATCGGGGTAATTTGTTGATAAAGGTCCTGTTCTACCAGTGGTATTCGTATTTGCTCAAAGCATAAGGATAATATATTGGGTTACGAATGACTGGCGCGTGTGCGTAAAAAAGGTTGTCACGTGCAGGGATGCTGGCACGAGCAGATAGGTCTGTTTTTTTGTTTTTACTTTTTTTGGGGGGGTCAGAATTATTTCTTTTTTCCTCAGCCTTTCTGCAGACGTCTTCCGAAGACTGATCTAATACCCGAGTTTAGTACGCGTGTACCAAAGTGTACCGATATCATGCCGTTAGATTTTTTTTTTAATTCGTCCCTTTTAGAGATTCAGCTCTCGTCTGTGTTAGAAAAGATCTATCTGTCTGCTTTAGCCCGTGACCTTGGACGTCGGAAAAGGCGCCTATGGGGGTTGTTTGTTTCATCCTACCCATCTTGAAAAATTTAACATGAGGTTTATCTGTACATGTATGTGAGTAGCGGCACATTTTACAGGCACAAAGACATCGCCAGAACTATAATCTAGATGAATGGTGATACTAATAGAGGGGTGATTATGAACCCACTAAAAGCTAGAAATAAGAGATGATGTGCAACACTCGCTGCTAAATAACGGAGATTTCTCCACAACGGCAGCTGCGTTCTGTGGAGCCAAAAAGTCATTTTGGATCGCTGGAGAAATATATTGCCGCTGCTTCAGTATATGAATACACAAAGAAAAAAGCAGACGTGCTGCTCATGCTAAACGTTAATCATCTTCAATCTTAAAGTTGACAAATATTGATCTGTAAGATGCGATGCAGAAATATTTTTGATGGCCTCTTTCTATGTGTCAGTGTGATGCGCGTGTGGATTAGCGCACTGATCGTGCAAACTCTAATGATAATGTACATAGTGACTGCTTGGCAACTTGCCATGTCCTATCATATATCTCATTATTTACAAGATCCGTTTTCATTATAAGCTTGGCTGCTTTAATACTATCTGTCGTGTCAGCGCACTCTTAGATTGGCACTGGAGATTCTCGTTAGATTGCCCACCGTTCGAGTGGGGCTCTTTACGACCAAATAGATTTTCGCGTCAATTTTCTCCGCTATCAGCCCGCAGGAGCTGCAGTTATGGAGAGGATGGGGGCTTACCCAGGCAGTTCGTATCCCAGCGAAATCAATACGCCGTACTGGCATTTGGAACGGACTATTTTAATGGGCAACAAAATGAACTAGCACTTTCCACGCGCCCATTAGGACTTAGGGCAAAGAGGCCATAAATTTATAACAGATTTGACGTTATTAGAGGAAATAACAGAAAATTCGCCCCCAAGCGACACGGGAACCTGGGATGTACGCACAAACCCCTTATATTTTCAATGGCAGTCTAGTGTTAATTGCTATAAAACCATCTGAATTTATGAGGATGGCAACAGTGGTGACTCCGGTCAATGCGTTTGAGAACACCTGAAGAGGGATCTCATGTGATATGTCAGTGACATGTTTTCATTCTTCGCCATTGCCGCTTCCCGCGCTCTTTACATTCATTTATCGTCTGCCGCAGTGTTTCCGCCAGGGTTGTTGCGCAGAGAAGGAGTTTGGATTTTCGTATCACAGTAACCCTTGCATTCCAACGTTTTGTGAATTTGTGGTATTTTCTTCACATAAATGAATAATATTAATATTTTCACTTCTAGGGTTATTAATTTAAAAGCATGCAGTAAATCTATATAGGGTTTTGAAATAAAAAACCGTATGTTCCGAATAGAAATTTGACATTATTTAATTTAAGTCCAGTATACCATCCGACAAGCAAGCTGAAACAATCATCTGTAACCATACTACATGTATACTGTGCTAATCGAAGACCATTAACAGATCAATCATAGTTATCTTTCGTATATCGGAAATTTAAAAAATAACACCATATAAAGACAAGAAACATACTTTAATGATTAAACTAACATGGATAGATTGTAAAGAACTTACTGGAGAGCAAAAACAAAATTGTTAACATCTACAAGTTTGCGTTGAGACTTGCATCGTACGTATATGTGTATATACAGTATGTATACAAACATATAGACATACATCCATGCACACGTACAAAAAGAGACAGAGATGGAATGGGGATATATACAGAGAGAGAGCGAGGGAGAGAGAGAGAGAGAGAGAGAGAGAGAGAGAGAGAGAGACACACACACACACAGACACAGACACAGACAGAGACAGAGAGAGAGGCAGAGAGAGAGGCAGAGAGAGAGAGAGAGAGAGAGAGAGGGAAAAAGTACTGACATTGTATTACTGCATTTCATGGCGAAAGCATTGTGCGGAGAGATTGCCTGTTATATCTGCATGCGAAACTCATGGCAGCGCCCGCTTTTATGCAATACATATCCTATTTAGACAGTGACTCGAATGGCATGCAAAACCTCATCATCTCTGATGGTGTTCTGTTCCATGTTTCTACCGGCAACAATGTTACTTTTAGTCGGGCGTTATGGCTATATGTACCTACTGTTTCATTTATAGCACATATAAATGTTTAGCCATTCGATGTTGGACTTGTCTGTATCTACTATTATAGGCAATTGTACATCGTATGAGACGCACCCTGTCCATCCTTTCCTGGAGAGATCTGCAAGAACACGCAGATTCCGAGGTCGATATGTAATCACCGAGGCTCAAGTGACGTTTCAAGCAGCAATGTGTATCACACAGGCTGCATAAATGTAGATAAAGCTAGTACGCCTGGAGTCTTGTCATCGGTATTCATACAAACAGGGCATGCTAAGGCTCATTTCATCAGAAGAACCAAGCATTGTTTTCACGCATAACAGAAAATTTAAACAAAAAAACTTGTTCCCATTGTGACATTGCAGGTCAAAGGTTGTGACAGCATTAGTATTAGGGTCATTTGTCTTCACATTGATCAAGCCTTCTGCGGCGAACAATACAAAAATATAGTAATCAGAATTGAGAGGGTGGGATCTTTAATGGACCATTTCAGCCAACAAAATAACATAGTTTACTGATTGCTCATTTATCTTTGAACCGTATTGGGACTTTTTGACGTGTAACAACCCATACCTGGTAGCTCATTCTACTCTTGAGACACGAGGAGAATGCATATTAATTTTCATATATTTCCCAAGGGAACCAGCATTGGTGTGTCTCCTCCCGGACCTTTTGTTAACACCCTTCATTATCTTTCATTTCATGTTGTATATTTGATGAAAGAAATTAAGCGTTTTGAACAAGAGCATACCCAAACTTGCTTATTGATCATTAACTTTGAATTACATCAAATCGTCTGCGTGGCATTGTAACATTCTATATGAGTGTGCATGTCCCATCAAAGTTTATCAGCTGAAGTCAGAGGAGCTTACAGCCTAACACGGTAGGATCGCATATCAAGCAAAACGCAGTTCAGGAGGTCAACAAATGTCGAAGAGGGCAGCAATTACATTAGCCAACTGACAGGTCATTCCGCTTAGTATTTTCAGTTGCAAGTTCCACATTTCCGCGAGACACTGTAATAAGGTAATCGCCCTCTGAGACCATCCCGACGGCAGTCAATTTGGACATTTACTGGGTGTTTTGTGCAAACGTCCGCTGACTTTCGTCTTGCTAAACTAATTCTGGAAAATCAAATAAGTAATTGGAATGCTCACGAGGTACCTCGAAACTTGCTTGTTTTTGTTTGTTTATCTGTAATGACACATGACACAGGCCGGACAAAGGGTCAACCATTATATTTTGCAATGGAAACTTCATTGGCGTCCGAAAGTGTATGACTCACAATGATATTGCACTTTCAAGATAAAAAGCGTGGTAAGTATGAAAGAACTCTGCACCTTTTTCAAACAAACTCTCAGAGCACAATTTACGATACTTTTCCACATGCGATGCAAATATCTATTTCCTTAAACACAACTAAATAAAGAGAATTTGTTTTTGTCTCATAGATTCTATTGGCAAAATAATGAAAGGTGGTTGCAAAAAGGGAGTGGTCCTGTAAGGAAAGGTCTTAATAGGGACATTTTACTGTATATTGTAAGCTCTTTAAAAAATAGAAGTTGGTTCGTGTCCACAATTTCCCGTATAGTTATGGTTGCACATACCTTGTACATGCTGCTTAATTTTATCAGCGATGTTGCATGCAGGTCATTCATTTTTCTTCAGGTCTATCGATTTAGGATAGATGTGATTAAAGCATGTGTAAAATATTAACAGACCTGGCAATGATATTTTCAATGACATAATACTTCGATTGAAACTTCTCTTTTGGTTTTCTGTCACTTTGAAACACAAGGATGTACAGTTCAGCTGACTCAACTGGTTTTAAGGTTTGTGTCAACTGGTGATCATTACTTTTCCTATTTTTTTTTATCATATGTGCTTTCAAAAAACCAAAGAGTGAAAACAATATATAGGCCTAACCAATGTACAATCGCACACAAATATGTGTACGAACTATACTAAAAGCAAGTCTGACTTTTTGCCAAGGTTCTTGTCATAAAAAAAATTTCAATATATAATATGTGTAGTTGCTAAGTAATCAAACAGGATAGATGACCAGTCACTTTTCAAAAGATGTCTTTTCGCTTTTGAATAAATCTATGCAAAAGTGTGCGGTCTTCAATAAAGATTTCCCTATGACGCGACCACCCAACAGTTGGCTTTATGTGGCAGTTTTCAGCAATTGGGGCAATTAATGTTCGGTCAACTAAATATTTTCAGCAATTATTTTAGCTTTTGAGGTTTAATCAAATCTATAAAAGTTTACAATATTGAATAAACATCTTATGTGCTCATGGGAAGGTTGAACTTGCACCCACTAACCCGTTCCTTTGGCGTGTCTGTGCTCAATAAGAGTATTAAATTGCATCACAGTTTATTTACTGTGGTAAGAAAATCTGGGTACATACATATTTTCGGAATTTTTCCTTTCGTTAAAATTAATATGAAGGCTTTTTTAGTATATGGCCAACATGCAGTTACCACGAAACATCCGTTCTGAAATCACGAAGTTATAACAAAATAATCTTTATCAACTGCAAACATGTATATAAAACTTCCCTTATGTGTGTTTTAGAGCATTTAATATGCTGATATTATTGGACAGAAACGACAAAAGATGAACAACAAAACAGAGAAAAGTCATTTGACTTGCAATATTGCTATTAGAGGGGTTGTCTTTCAATATATTCATATATATATATATATATATATATATATATATATATATATATATATATATATATATATATATATATATATATATATATATATATGTATATATATATGAGTGTGTGTGTGTGGGTATTTACACATATATATGTATATAATCTTCTATTTTCTCTGTCCATAATTGCCAGTTTACGTTTTTATTATCCAAAAAAGTGACCCATATTAAAGCAGAGGTACTGTTTCAGTTGGAGTGTCCCTGGTCATTTGTTCATTAATTCATATAGATAGATAAATAGAGAGATAGATAGACAGACAGACAGACAGAAAGATAGACAGATAGATAGATACATAGATAGATAGATACATAGATAGATAGATACATAGATAGATAGATAGATAGATAGATAGATAGATAGATAGATAGATAGATAGATAGATAGATAGATAGATAGATAGATAGATAGATAGATAGATAGATAGATAGATAGATAGATAGATAGATAGATAGATAGATAGATAGATAGATAGAGTGGAATCTCCCTCACAAGACCACCTAAGAGACTGTAAATGAGCTGAATATAGAAATTGGCTCATTTCGGAAGTGTACTTAACTGGGGATTCTACTATATATAAAAAACACACCCGTTCAGTAGGACAGAGTTTAATGATCTCCAATGTGATGCATGTAAAAGACCGAACAACCTTGTGTTAATGTGTGTATAAAAACAAATGCTATAAGCCTTGCCCTCACATAAATATTTTTTTAAACTAAAGGCATCCCATTTTTTCATGTACGTTCAATAGATGCGAAAAGGCATTCGACACTAAGAGTTTCGTGCTGTATTCTTTGATCCACATAGTTGATTCAGCTGATATGTACATGTGAAAACACTCGCAAATCAGGATTCAGCACAATTATATTGGCCAAATCACAATAACAAATAAACCGTGTGACTTTGTGTACTTCGTAGAAGTATATTTTTTTTATTTAAGTATCACCTGCATAAAAATAAAAACATATACATAGCACAAATATAAAATCAAAAGAGCCGCTCTTACAGCGCTATGAAAGACTATAAAAACAATTAAAGATGATTGTCAACAGAGGCATACGGAGTTACATTATATTGAGGAAAAAGGATTTTACCCTTTTTTTTGAGAATTTGCCGTAGAGTTTTGGCTTGCAACACAATTACTTGCACATTGTTGTTGGCAAACACAGCTTTCATTTTGTCGTCTTGACTCAACCACGAAAAGTTTTGGACTTCCATGTTCAGCAGTTCCATTAATGGTGCTCTCTCATCTTCGTATTAAAAACAATCAAGCAGTGCATGGGATTAATTTTCAATACTGAGCCCTGACAATTAATAACATGTTCGCTCGTTTTTCATATATAGAGTCAGTGTCATTACAACAACGTATGCTGCCGTATATTCACAAGGAGCATTTATAGCGACAGACCAAGGAGCTCAAAGCAGAAGGAGGGAGAGCTTTGCTTGCCTGAGGGCCCGTATACTGCTTACGGGGCCGTCACTTTGTCCCTCTCCATAGCAAAGACCGTCTTTAAGCAAGGAAGAGCTTCGCATTGTAATGAAACAATTTACCGAACTTTATTAAACAACATAGTGAAGTCCTTCTGATTGAAAGAATAAAGAATCATGTGTCAGAAGAAGGCCTATGTTTTTTGCGGTGTTCGATATTTCAAAGGTAACTCTAGTCCTAAGGTACTAGGGGGGTAGTGGATTCCTGAAAGTATATTTTGGCATTATGACCCCAAAAGATATACATTTTTCATGCAAAATATTTACATCACCTATATAAATATATATATATATATATATATATGTATATATAGGTGATGTAAATATTTTGCATGAAAAATGTACATCACCTATATAAATATATATTATATATATTATATATATATATATATATATATATATATATATATATATATATATATATATATATATATATATATATATATATATATATATATATATATATATAGGTGATGTAAATATTTTGCATGAAAAAGGTATATCTTTTGGGGTCATAATGCCAAAATATACTTTCAGGAGTCCACTACCCCCCCCCCCAAGAATTATGAAAAAGCATTCTATTGCACGACATCAAGTGAAATGGAAGCAGACAGATGGGCCATACAAAAAATCTGAAGAATCATCAGTTTAATTTCACAAATTAGGAGAGTAAAAGTTTGTTTTTTTTTATTTTCGATGTTAAAGTGTATCACACTGTAGTCTTCTCGTTACTCAATATCAGCAATTAAATGTTCAGGTACCGTTCACAGTTCTCATCATTATGATGGGTGTACAAACTTTCACGCAGGGGAGATAGGGGGCAGAGTGCAGAACCAGTACACATTTTTCAAGTGATACAACACTGATGATTTCCAGAAAAGAGTTTTTCACACCCAAGACAGATTTGCGGTATTTGCAGGTATATTTGCTAACCAGTTTAAAAGAAAACTAACATTCATGGGCCAAGTTACCTTAACAAGCAATATTATTTGCTTGATCATAATAATTTCACAATGTAACACTTTTCCCTCTCCTCTTCTCCTATCTGTACGTAATGTGATGTACCAACTATCAGTTATGTGGCAGCTCAACACTCCCATGTCTGTTTCGTCACTGCTTGTACAAGAGGTCTTCATATAGGCAATGTGCCTGTTGCTCAATTGTTTTTTTTTAATAAAATATGTTTAAACCAATGTAACACGTGCTTTGGACACTATGGTAGATTAACACAGGTCAGTCTCTTTTTGCTGTTTTTTGGTTCATTAAAGATAGCTTCATAGAATGGCATTTTTTCTTTGTTTCTCCAATTTATGTCCATATGTTAAACTTTGTACCATCATGCTGCCTTTAATGAAAACTTTATTTCTTATGAAAGATCGATTAGATCAAAAAACCAACAGACAAGGTGGCCCCATAATTCTAGCCGTTATCGTCTTGGCCACCCCGTCAGAATGACATTCATATCGTTGGCGTACTGGTTCTATGAATATTTAAGTGTCATTTACAAAGTGGACATGTGCAATTGACGACACAACAATCCAATAAATCAAAATAACAACCAAGCCGTAAGCTCATTAAAGAATGCAAGACAGAGAATACTCAATTTCGGTGCGGTGAAAAGTTTTGTTTTCACTCGGTAAAACTTTAATAGTGAAGTCATATTTTCTATGGCGGAACCACTGACAGATATCCCGCTGACACACAGTTACAAGGTCCATATACAGGCCTGAGAGACACGAAAACAAGACAATCAACATGCTAACATGCAAAATAATCACTGATGATGACGACATTATAAACCAATCAGATTTTGGCAATTTATCATCATAAACAGTGAGGTCACGTTATTTCGTTCAGAAAATAACTTGTTTGACCCTATGATGAACTAAAATTGTTAATTGCTTTGTAACATCCGAGGATGTTTATTTTTGACAAAAAAAACCCCGACAACTGACATTCTTTTAAAGTTTACAAAAGAACAGTTGAAAGTTTGGTTCCGTTATATTACTCGGTCATTTATTGTACTCTTCGTTTTTTTATATACTATATTTGATGGTCTCCTAATTGTATTATTCAGGCTTCAAACTTCGTACAGATATTTATAAAATCATTCGTCCATGATTGGTATTCGATCGGTTATCATATTACTCGGTTTTGGCTCTAAAATCACCAGCAAATCTAATGCTGTGTGTGCTTGCATGTGATTCAAGTTATTTGTTTGGAAATTGCTTCACACCCTCACATCACAATACATTTGTGGATTTTTCTCATTCAAGCTTTATAAGCTTTTCATTTCTACTTGTCTTGTATAAGAAGCCCCATATATCAGTCGAGAAGCTTTGCTTTGGAGTTTCTGCAGTCGCCGCAGATTTGTTTTGATCCAGTATAAATGCATTGACAAAATATGGCTGCACTCTGCCATTATAAAGCAGTACAAATGTTCACACTCGTATAATGTTTCGAAGAGAAAGAAGAATTGTAGTTATGGACGAAATTTTGTTTATCATATTCAATATTACCGAATTAAATATTATTGTTGAGATTTTATTGATCTTGTGTAACGGCATATGACGTATAACATATGGACTTACATAACGTAAACAAGTAAATCAAAGGGTAACGTTCACAAAAAGCAAAGTTTAACAAAGTGTAGAACTCTTGTTTATGAGATAATGTTCTTGTTCACACATATTCAGTCGTGAGCTTTCTCAAAAGAGATTTGAGCTGCAACTTTTGTTTGTTATTTTTATTATTTTTCTGTTTTTGTTTTTTAGGGGGTGCTTTTTTCATTTTTTTGCTTTGTTTTGTTTTGTTTTTCCTTTTTTTTTTTTGTTGTTTTGCAAACCGCAACTGTACATATTTCAGGCGTCGTAATTTTCATTTTTGCAGTTTGCAAGCTGCAGAGATATTCTCCTTAGTTATATTGAGCAAATTACCGAAATTACCATCACGTCACACAGTGTGGCCCATTTTTCATTAAACAAGCCCATTTTCAGCAGACAATCTGAACATGCCCATATCAAGAACTATCATTCCATAACAACGCCTATAATATATATATATATATATATATATATATATATATATATATATATATATATATATATATATATATATATATAAAACTCGCAAAACTTATGGTAAATACTGGCCCCTATCAACAACAAACCGTATGCATACGACGGAGGGACACACAAACCTATTATACAAATTATCTCTGACCTATTTTCGATTGGGCAAATTCACGTCCCACCATCATTTTGTTGCACTAAAGCTTCACAGAAATGCATTTGCACTGCATGATTCAATCTGCAGTAATTTTGATTTAGAATAGGAATTAATAAATATTTAATGTCATTTGTTCCTTACCCTTGCATTTTTGTTAACTGATTGGTTTGATATATAATAATAATGATAATGGTAATAATAATAATGATAATGGTAATAATAATAATAATAATAATAATAATAATAATAATAATGATGATGATGATGATGATGATGATGATGATGATGATAATAATAATAATAATAATAATAATAATAATTTTATTGAGCCTCCAATTCTGGAGAAGAGTATACATAAATACAGATATACACATCGAGATGAAAAATCATCGTTATTACATAAAATGTTGGCAAGAATGGACTAATTAAAATGCTAAAACTTATATATTTATATATCCTGTTGCTGTAACATTTCAGTTGCAGCGATGAGAATTGTTAGACTTTTGGGGGTGATACCTCTCTTGAAATGAAAATGAATACAGAATAAAAAATTCATACGAATTATGTTTGATTTAAAAGCTTGGAATCCAACTTTGAGTGAAACATTCTTCTTGAATACATACGTCCAAAATGCACTTGCAACATTATCATATTTCTTGACAAACGTCAATACTTTCACAGTAACTTACCGTTATTGCGAATTGTTTTGTGGGTATTGACGTCTGCATGAGGCATTTTACCATGCTATTGTTATTTTTAAATTGGTTGGGAAAAGTAATGATTATTTGACATGGAGTTCCCTGTTTCGTAGATTACACATCTAAAGAACTTCAAAGAATACAGACCATGCCCTTATTCCTCACTAACAGATCCTTTTGTAATCAGGTTTTGTCTGTGTGTATAAGTTAAAATACAAGAAGCTAAAATATAATATAATCTGAATCAATGGAGCAGTAATTATTTGTACAAAGGTAGACAACAAAGGTTTCGAAAATTTAACAATGGGCATTTTCACATCTGCAAAGTAAGATACATTTCACTGGTTCGTTTTTACGCAAGATAATTTTCACAGTAATACAATAACAAATAACTCTATATCTATTTTAAGTTATTGTCCTGCTTTTTAGTTACAAGACGTTATTTTATACCTCATACTTGAAGGGGCTGATCAAAAATATAATTTATTTGTTTATCAAAAATATTTGAATCTATTCAATAACACGTGAGCAATACCTGACATTAAATGCCGCATGCTGAACATCTTATCTCTTCATTTCTAAAGTTATTTTAGGTGTTTTAGATGTTTTAATGAAATTATCAAGACCTATAGGGGACAAAAAGACATATTGTCCAAGTGAATAGCATTACTAACCACGCGTCAAAGAAGAAAAGAAAAAATAGAAAAGTAAAGAAAAGAAACTCCAAATTCTCAGAGTACATAGATGACAATTATCAAAGAGAGCAAAATCTGTTGGAGATTTGTGTAACCTTACCAAACTTTCTGTGAACGAAAAAAACACAATGACAAATGCATTTATTGACGTCTTTAGAGCGTAAACTCTGGTCTTTTATTCCTTTGTAGGGTTTGTGACATATATGGACAGGTTTTGTAATTTCACGCATGTTAGCTCTAAATGAACATCTAGTTTCCATTCGTGTTCGGCAGCTTTTTTTTCCTTTCTTTTAAGCACCCTTGCATGAGTAATGCTCTGGATCAGCTTGTATGTAGGATTCTGTTCGGGTAGTTTATTATTATTATTATTATTATTATTATTATTATTATTATTATTATTATTATTATTATTATTATTATTATTATTATTATTATTATTATTATTATTATTATTATTATTATTATTATTGTGGAGCACATGGGAACATTTTGAAAATCTCGAGAGAGTTAAGTCCTTGACCTATTATTGGCTGAAGCAAATACATTAATATACTGAATAAATATACCCCCCCCTTGAGAAAATTGGTCAATTGACTGGCTCTCTATCACTCCCTTTCATGGAATGTTTCCTATTCGTCCACTCCACTGAACCAAAAGTACCAGTAATTTATGGTTAACCGTGGCTGGCCTTTTCTAGACATGTCATACTAAAGTGAGCTTTTGGATGTCAGCCACAAATAGAGTCTATACTTTCGTGTTTACATAGTCAAGGTTTTTCTCTACCTGTCAAAGTGACACTTGAGTCCCACTTGAGCAAGTTTGGTGCAGCGAAGTGGCCCAGATCCTTGCATTATCAATTTAGTATGTCTGGGTGGCCTCTATGACACGTCAGTATCCAGACTTTTTGACACTTTCCCACGACCTAACTCACGTATCATCTTTCTCTTAGCGGGCTAAGCTATATCTTGATGTCATCGTTATGCCATTTAACAATATATGATTGGAAATTTATAGACCTGGTAGTAAGTGCCACAGAAAATGGTGTAAATTGAATCCTGCGTTCTGCGTACTTTCAGATCATAATTTATGCTCTTTTAACCTGTCGGTCGCGTGTAGACTTGAACACAGACAGCGTTTCGCTTCGGATACTGTACCGCTACATTCCAGGCATGGAAGTCAAACACTTTTTTTTTCTTTTTTTACTGTTGAAAACATGTTCACTTTTTATCAAAACTGAATGTTGTCAAGGGCCTTGGTTCAAATTCAATGTTCCAGTATTGTAAACAGACAAACAAGGTCGCATACACAGACCTGAAATATCGGCCACATGGGACGACACCCAACATTAACGCCACTGATTCAAACGGCTACCCAGATTCCAGGCATCAACTCTGTTAATGGGGTCAAGACAAAGGCGGCCTCTTTTGGTTGTTAAACTTTTGTAAACGATCATAGACACAGGAAAAGCTTTATTGACATTCATCTTGGACACAACATACGGTCAGCATGACAATAGAAATACACAAGTAATACAAAATGCAGACATATACATGTACTGCAAAACTAAATAGGTGATCGCTTGCCACGTCATGCCGACTAGATATTTTCCATGCAATGCAAAACCACGTGTGGAGATTATGATAAAGGCATGGAACAACCATATCAACAATATGTATGTATGTGTATATACAAAGAGAATAGATGCTCGTATTCCCGAGTACCTGTGACTATCATTCTCCCGCCTGCGGCTTTCTGCACACAGGTTGAGCGCTGGCCACGCTTGCAGGGTGAACAACGGTTGTGCCGCTGTGGACCAGTTCAAGACGAAGACCATGTCATAAAATATTGCAGCCTTGTCGATCATATAAGGCTCAAATATTACAAACAATCAATAGACTTTCCAAAATGCATTATCGAGGCTTCTGATATGACTGACATTAATTTTTTCTATGACATTTTTTTCGGATGATAACAACAATTGTATTAAACATGTATTGCCTTTGTATTGCTTTGAACCGCTGGTCAATAATATACTACTACTACTACTACTACTACTACTACTACTACTACTACTACTACTACTACTACCACCACCACCACCACCACCACCACCACCACCACCACTATGTATGTACGATTTGAAGATTATTTAACACGATTCCTCTAACCTAAAGCTATCAAAATGTGCCTGCACATAATTCACAAACATCTCGATGTGCCATTTTACAGATTACAATAAATTGGGAACTGAATCACACATACGCTGCCTTTTTTTTTCATTTGAATCTATCACAGTGTCGAATAAAAAAAGCAAATATTTTAAGTAAGGTATTTTGTCAGTTTGCTGTGAAATGATATTAGAACTGTATGATCAATGATTTTGGTTTGTTTCCTGAACTTTTATGCTTAATATATATCACCTTTTCAAATTTTGAGAAGAATGGGATGACACCGAGGCGTGATCAAATCGGGTGTCTTGTCACGAAGGTTCCAGCGATGCCTTTAATTTTATCGCCAGTTCATTCCTGTGTCTATTGTGACCTGGAGAATATAATACCCGGTCACAAGAAAGTGTCAAGAAAGCATATCCGTCTTCACAAATTAATAATGTCTCCGAGCGCCACAGCAGATGGTGCAAAGAAAGACTATGCACGCACATCCTTTTATAATGGGCCGGAATATCCGTTTGTATATTGACTCCATCATGTTTGCGCATCATTTATACGGAGATGCGTTGCCGTGGATCTTTGCAACCCCCCCTCCCTGCCCCCCCCCCCCCACACACAACCAAGCATGGTGATGAAATCAATCCTGCAGAAGGTTGAGAACTAGGCCATATCACCCTCGAACGATATCAGCCTATATCAAATATTTCCCGGCAGCAATTTATAGCATATTTCATGTTGATATATATATATATATATATATATATATATATATATATATATATATATATATATATATATATATATATATATATATATATATATATATATATATATATATACATTATACAAATCCAATTTGACCTTACAGTGCCGGGGACAGGAGTCAATTGGATGTTAAACCTCACGCCGTGGTCGTGTCGCTGTGTCAACTGACCTTTACCCCCGTATTTGTTTTTGTGACCAAACTACTTTGTATACAATGCTGTTGTCACGGTCCTTGATAATGTTGCTATGGTGATGAAAAATGGCCTACTTTTTTCGTGGATAATAGCCTCATTAATTTTACGCTTGAAAATATGCAAGAACAATACCGAAATTCTTGCTCTGACATCCAGAATAAGAATATGCAGCACTGCAATGTTAAAAAAAAATAGAGAAAAAGAAAAACAGATAACAAAGGTAAAAAAAAAAACTTGTAAAATCGTATTTTTCATCATTGGCACTAGACACGTCCATTATCCATCTACCCTATATGACTGTATTGAGAGGGACATTTAAGTCCAAAGTCAAGGAGGTTTCGATGTGGTTAATGTGATATAAAAAGACGGATTTCGACCTTGTTTAAAACGGAAGCGAGCGATGCAATGCACAAATTGGAGCACATTCAGCTCGTTTAAAACATAATCGTGTGTGCACATAGTTAGTGATTAAGACATTTTTAATGGCCAATAAAAAAAGTAAGTCAAATTCGCTGGCTTTAATTTTATGGCCTTTTCAATCGACCAGGATTGTCCACGAATGCAGATGCAGTTCCTGTGCACGAACAGGGGTCGCCACAAGACGGCCCGACATTTGTGGTCCTCATTCGGTCACTCTATTTTGTTCATTATTTGGACCATTTTAAAACGATTGAATTTAAGATAGAGGCTTCTACTATACTTAAGCTGTTTCGTTGTGGCAATGTTTTTGTATTTGCAAACTGTAGTCCTATTCTTACACTATACAAGTGCACAAAAGGCAATGTTTACTGGTTAGAGTTTACCCTTGATGTCCATTATTTATTGGTTCGTGTCAAACGTGACCACGCATATACTTGCAAGTTTAAGTTAATATATGAACTAGAGACTACCTGTGAAACTTCTTCTAGTCAATTTTATACGCAAACATGCGTGACAAATTTTATACGATAATATCATTGTATATTTCACACATAGGAGAATGTGGCTTTTAATACAAAAATACCGTGTTTGTTTGTGATGTGCTTTCAATTTCCCTGCGTGTATGCTGACAAGCACACAAACGTTATATTGTAAAAGTAAGTAAATGTTATATTTAACCACCTGGCTTTTTCCTATCCGACCATTGCCCCATACCGAAGTTATGCTGTCCCTATCATAATAAATTCTAGCCAAATCCCATGTTGCGGCGGAACACCAGTTCAAAGCATTATGACAAGAGGCATTTCTGACAGACAAAACACAGATAACAAATCGCGAGTTGTGCTGCTTATTTTGCCAATACATTTAAGTTTTATCGTCGCCTTCCCACCCTATAGCCTGCTACTTTTATTACTTTTACATGTGTATCCGTGATATGTGTGTTCGTTTTTCGGGTCATTTATCCAGAGTCTGTGTCCGTAAATTTCATCATACTTTTGTCCGTTATTACAAATGGATAATAATCACATCTATCTGATCATTTACTTGGGCGAGTGAACCTACTGAATGCATCCGCTTACGCTTGCGCGTCATGTGTTCAATCATACATGTACTTTTTTGGTGCGCAAAGAATTTATTTTGCGCAGTCAACATGCAAGTCAAGAATAATTCTGGTGACAAGGCCAATCGGAAATTGTGCACTTGCGCCGGTCATGTTCTCGGAACACTTGTGCACCTTGGTCGGTGTGTATGGAAAAAAACAGGCTGTGAAACGCCACAGGTGTCCCAGCGTCCAGGAAAATACCTGACAGGAGACACCCACATACGAAAAGAAGAGATCACATGATGGAATAAATTGCCTGTTGCACCTGTAGGTTGCAAACTTGTTCAAATTAGCCCGGTGTAGTCTGTAATGGAAAAACAAAACACCGAAAAAAAAAACAAAAAAACCCCTTCCCACTGCATGCTGATACACACTGTGCACGTGATATGAAAATGACTAGACATATCACACTGCCATTTTTAATCTGGCTGGTGGTCTGTCACAGTCCAACAGTCCAGAGCCCAAGGTCCAGAAAGCAAGCAATCCAGGAGTGTATCAATACATCATAACAAATGCAAGAAGCTTGCTCATACAGTGCCTGAGGGTAATTTTACTGATCCACTCAAGTGTGAATATAAATACGGGAACCTTGTCAGTCATCTCAAAAGTAGAGCTATAGCTAAGCATAATAGTGATTTCTAATACCCATATCACATGTATCTTCACCCTTGGAGCTCCATGCTTCAGTTTACCTTTAAGAAGCGAAATCATTATTGACAACTTTAAGTGCAGAAATACGATAAATAACAGTGTAACTGATGCGCTCTCAAAAGTTGCACTAATGACACCACGAAATTCGAATAACTGAAGCCAGTTTCACCTATGCGCGGCAAGGTTCACTGGAATAGAACTGAAGCGAAAGATACGAGACACTGAGGGCACACCGTGACACAGCCAGAAGCACCTTGAAACTACACAACATATGTTTTTATATGAACAAAACAAACAATCTCTGAAAGCATATCTTAATCACACACCACGGACCATTAAGCTGCGGTAGTTTCTTCCAAGGTCGGTAAAGTGGATCTTAACGTGGACCATCATCAACTCGAAATACATACATGCACTGCTATTTTGTGTTGCATCTTCAAGCAGAATAGGCCTATCTATTTTTTGTTATGCTATCAGTCTCTTTCTGTATCAAAACATAGACATTCTCCACTAAGTCCTGACTTATAAAATTAGCGGCCACGGTTTGCATCTACTTCCAGGCAGTTGTGGCATGGAGTTTTTAATTGCCAGTGAATGCAACCCTCACATCTAAATTGTAACTGGTGATTTCAATGACAGGTGCTCCGATTGGAACTCCCAACATGAGGACAGAGATCTGGGTTTCTCTCTGGTCAACCTTGTGAATCAGTACAATCGCTTCCAACTTATAGATGAACCCACTAGAATAAGTGAATGCTCGAATAATTTGTTAGACCTTATTTTTAATGATTCTCCAGGTCTTGTTCTGGAACCCTTGCACCAATCTCAAATTCTGACCACGGTATAATCTTTTGTTCTTTCTCTCTTTTCCTTTACAAGGACAACCCTTTCAAAAGATCAGTAAGGGACTTCAATAAGGCTAATTTTTGTGACCTTAATGTTGCCCTTTCTACAGTCCCTTAGTTGAAACATTGCTCATGATGCTTTCGATTCTATTGAAAATGCCGTATCATACTGGTCTAATCTCTTTCTATCTACTGTAAAGGACTTTATTCCTTTTAAGGAAGTTACCATTCGCCCTAAGGACAAACCCTGGATAACTGCTGACATTAAACAGCATATTCCACGTCGTAATCGTGCATGAAAACGCTCCAAGAGAGCATCTAACAAACCCCGCCTCCATATAATTACGACCTTTACGTTAAGGTTGATAGGTTATACCAATTCTACAAAAAAAATCGCAATAACATTGTTAGCTTGATGAAGAAATCTATCTTCTTTTACTTTGCTAATCTGCAGCTTCGACATGAAGAAACACATTAATTCTAAACAATTTTGGAGCTTGTCAAAGTCATACCCAAGACAAGCCAAGACATACCCCGTATTAATGATGACAACAATATCATGTATCACTGGAAAATGTGAAATTTTTAACTCATACTTTGCCAGT
Source organism: Hermodice carunculata (assembly GCA_964020975.1). Lineage (NCBI taxonomy): Eukaryota > Metazoa > Annelida > Polychaeta > Eunicida > Amphinomidae > Hermodice > Hermodice carunculata. The sequence goes on along the minus strand of OZ026616.1, from coordinate 56,813,763 downwards.
CAGCGTAAAACACATCATGATGTTGATGCCCCACCTCTCCCGATTACACGTTCCGAACTGAGGCACGTTTACAGAATGTTACCGTTAATGAACGCAATGTTAAGACGAGACAATATAGGGAATATCATCAAAAGACTTGATCTGTAAACCACTTTCAAAAATCCTTCAACTTTCTCTGAGTCTTTCCCACTTTCCCGATGCTTGGACGAGATCCAACATGTGTCCTGTCTTTGAAAAGGCCAACAGACAACTGTTAAAACAATTATCGTCCTATTTCATTGCTCTATAATGTTTGAAAGGTGTTTCAACGACTGGTCTTAAATATACTCTGTGATTACTTGGCATATAATAACTTACTCACTTCCAAAAATCTGGCTTCAAGGCCAATGACTGTACTCTTAATCAGCTTGTGTACATCCTTTCCAATATCTACAACGGCCCAAAGCAGCCCAAAGAAGCCAGAATAGTGTTTGTAAATGTGTCCAAGGCGTTTGATAAGGTTTGGCATGCTGGCCCCCATAAACTTGGTCAACTCGGCATCTCCAATAATCTTATAGCATGGATTGATAGTTATCCCTGAAATCGTTTCCAACGAGTAATCATTCATAGCCAATCTTCATCATCGCTACCTATCGAACCTGGTGTGCCCCATGGTTCCATTGCGGGCCCACTTCTCTATCTGGTCTATGTGAATGACCTGGTTGATCATATTACATGTGATATCAGACTTTTTGCTATGACACCAGCCTACTTGAAATAGTTCATAACCCCATTGAATCCTCTAATTATCTGAACATTAATTTCCCCATTATACATGATGGGGGGGGGGGTATGGCGTGTTATCTTTAATGCTTTAAAGTCTCTTTCTGTCGTATTTTCAACCAAACTTGATAAACTGCACCATCATCCACCCACGCGTCTTGGAGACTTTGAAATACATGCGGCAGATTCACACACCCATCTTGGTATTACTCTCAGTAAAAAATATCCTGGCGTGCTCACAATACTCGCATTACCACCAAAGCTAGCCAGCGAATTGCCCTTCTGTGTAGATTCCAATATTAACTTTCTCGCAAAGCTCTGATTAAACTATGTTTAACCATGATTAGACCAATTCTTGAATATGGTTGTGTGTTCTTTGACAACTGTGGTCACGGGCTTGCTAAACGTACGGAATCCATACAGTTTGAAGCTGCCAAAATATGGTTGGTCAACACTCGCCAGCAGAAGGAAGTACTTTAAGTTACTCCTTCTTTTCAAAATGTATAACAACGTAACACCTTCCTATCTCTCTCAACTAATTCCTCCAACTCGCAACGCTCGAATCCTTCCCTCACACTTGCTCCGTATGTCCCATCAATTGCAAAACTAATCGCTCGGACAAATCCTTTCTGATTGACACTATTAAGCTATGGAACACTCTTTCGTCCGATATAATAGACTCAATTACCCTCCAAATATTCAAATCAAAACTGAAAGCAATTCTACTACCAGTGGATAATGTTCCTGTTTACTATATCCACGGACACAGATTTCCCAACATTTGTCATACCCAGCTACGTCTAGGATTCTCCAGACTTAACTTTGATCTCTTTAAAGTCAACATCATCCCACAACTTACATGTTCTTGTGCCTACCCCACTGAAGATCTGCAACTCTTTCTGCTCTTTTGTCCTAAGTATTCAACTTACAGAATTAATCTTCTCAACTCCATCTTTCGTATGATATATTGCTCCTGGCGTCCATACGAATCTGATTATAACGAGTAACAGACTAGCTCATATTCTTCTCCTTGGTAGCGACGAATTGTCCATTCCATCCAACATACAATTTTGTGATGCCCTCTATAAATACATCGTAGACACAAGATGTTTCATGTTATAGTTCTGTTGTGCATAAGCAGTCACTTGCAATTTGTGTGTCCTATATGAATTTTCCTAAAGCTAGACTGCAATATTATGAACAGGGACGTATATGTATGCGTCTACGTGTAGTGAACCATCTTGCTTTTTTGTATTTTTTGGTGACTTTAACTTTTTTTATTTTTGTATTTGGAGTTCATATCTGAATCATATTTACAGCCTTTTGGTAGCTTTCTTTTTGTCCTGTGTGTTTTATAATATACATTTTGTATGTCACTCCATGTTCTGGAGAACTACCCATCCTCCACCCCCACTCCCACCCCCCATTAGTGACATTTTGATGTACTGCACGGCGATCCAGTTGATATCAATAGGTTTAAACAATAATTGGCGGTGATGACAGTAGTGGCATGATCTCATGTGGAACTACGCCTCTAAGCAATGGTGGCTGTTGTAGGTTCCCATTTGAAATAAAAGTTATGCTTCCTGGTATTATGATGCCAAGCAGTGGTGGCAAGCTTGTCCTTTGCAAGGCAGTTTCTGCTAAATGCAGCGAAGACATGTATTCGGGTACTGTCGTTTGAACTGTTTCCATTGCATACCCCCAGTGGTTACTGGTACAATTACTTTCAAAGTTTCATCGGGTAGGCGGTCTTTCCTTACGGCAATAAAGGCAACATTTACCAGTGAAGGTGGTTGATGTACTTCGATCTTTCAAAAACCTATCGTTCACTTTGGGTACTTTTTCACAGATATAGTAACTAATATATTTTGTTGGAGAATTTCTAATCAAAATACTCAAAATTACTGTCGAAAATTGGTGACAGAAGAGCTTAAATACATGTGCATCCTATTGCCAAATAGTCTGGTAACTCTCTAGTGCTAGAGGCAGGAAACTCTCAAAAATATTCACTTCCGGGAACAAAGAATGAAAAGTTTGCACATAAAATGTGTCACAATTTTCATCAAAATTAACTTGTGTTGTCACTAACGAGGTGATTAATGACTGATCATTGATAAATTTATAGATACTGAGGTTACAAACAAGTTTACAGTAAATACCAACATTCACTTCCAACACCAGAGAGTTGTGGACAATTTAGCGTTTTAGGAGCGCATATGTGCATGTTCGGCAAAAATATTTGACTATACTTAGGGGAATTTGAGAAAGACCATCTGCAGCAATGGTGGTCAATTGTGCATATGGGTACAGAAGCGTGTTCTTGAAATTTGGCCCTTGTCGCCTTGACAAGACGATACGCTCCATGGAAAACCAAGTACAAAGTATAGTGCGGAACAAAAATCACAGAGCTTTGGCTGTTCAGAAGGCAAGAGAACCCTGTCAATTTAAAACGTTTCCACGGCTTGAGGAGAAGGTTTGGCATGGAGAGATCACAGAGGAAGGTTGTCGCATCAGTTTCGTTTTGACCAAAAAAAATTGCAAAAGAAATAATTCTTCAGGAAAGAATGTCAGATTTTGTCTGGGACAAGAGAGAATGATGTTTGCGAGGTAATAGAAGCACACGTGTGCTGTCTGCGATTAAATCATCTGTATGTAGGTGTCCACGCACAAATTTAATCCCCTGAAAATAAGTGGCGGGATTTCTGCAAACTACTTTGGTTTGTTTGAAATATACTGATCTAATAGGCATGAATCCCAACGAAACAAAAATGCTGTTCGAGACAGAAAACTAAACAAAGTGAATATATTTAGTGCGTTTGTTTGCTATTTCCATGGCCAAGCCCCATATGGTGGTACATCCATGTATGTATGCATCTAGCATGCTATATTGATGTGTCCTATATATACGTGAATAAGTGCAGGGAGAAGAACAATATCTACTGCTTTGTGTGAGCCATTATAGGATGGAATACCAGAAGATAGAACCAGATACGTGCACATTGTACGATACACAACTTAATATCGACCACAAAGACAATTATAAATCATCGTCTATGAGCATATGTTCATACAATGAGGAATTATTGCAAAATGGCTTGGTTTATTGAGGGGATTTGGGTAAAACAACCAGAAACGCATGTCTGTGCATAGTACAGTATAGATTATACGGTCGACAAAATAAAACCGTGCGTGATTGTTGTGATCGGCTTGGGAAGGTAATATGTCAAACTAGAGAACAAAACACAACGAAAAACGACCCCATATAAATTAACAATTGACTTTTTGACATTTTTTAATTGTTAGGGGACAAGGCAATTGTTTGTGATATGCCGAGAGAGAAAAATTGATACAATATACAATGAACCTGGTTTTGTATACCATGTTTTCATTCGAGTAAATTCCAGAACGGGAAAGTGTTGAAGAACTAATTGGCATTCCTTCACATTACTTGATACATTAAGAGGGCGTCACTGTGACTGAACGATAAAAGTTTCATTCTTTAGTTCAATTTAGCTTTGTTTCTTTAATCATTAGTTGATTGATTGATTAAACGATTGTTTTATTTTGTGGGGGGGTTGCTTTTGTTTTTTGTTTTTTTTTAATTTAATTTTTTGTTTTTGTTTTTGTTTTCTTTTTGGTTTTTGTTTTGTTTTTTCTTTTTTGTTTTTGTTTTTGCTTTGTTTTAGTTTTGGTTTGCTGTCCTTCCTTTGCTGTGCTTCGCTTTACTTTCCTTTGCTTCTCTTTCGTTTGCTTTACTTGCTGTGCTTTGCGTCGATTGTGTTGTATGCTTTGCTTTATTTTTGCTCGGTTACATGTGAGAACATAAAATTGTTATATGAGACAAAAGAAAACCTTAAAGTCACAATTTATACAAATGCAACCACGATACACATCCTGATGACAGATGTACACGAGAAACACCTTAAACTGCAAGTTGCTCTGTCTGTCGACAGCCACCGATCACACAACAAAATGCAAAGGGCCAATCAATTTACTTACCATTGACCACTCCCATATTATAATGCTGGTCGAGCTCAGAACAAGTGTCAACATTACGTGCAGCCAGACACGCAACTCTTTGCATTCGAAGCTACAACTCATCATAGCAAACACCAAGCTATCTGCCTATGGCTCTGAGAAGTCTGTTCCAATTGCAGGCGAAATGTTTCTGCGCTATCCAGTGACAATGAAGGTGTACTGCTCAAACTGTCTGTCTCTTTCTATCTCTTCCACGGACAATCCTCTGATTCATTTATAACACAGTATGAAAGCTTGAGTCCATAGACCTCATCAAGCGAAACATATATTTCCGCCTTACTACGCATATATGTAGACAATTTAGGAACTTAAAAATGGGGGGAATGTTCCTGAGCGAAATTCGGAAAATCTAAATGTTGGTCTCCTGCTTAGCAGGCTATTATAAGTACCATGCATGGCCCGGCATCCGAACACGGAGTTAATCAGTCTATTCTCAAGGCCAAAACCTCAGGCAGCTTATACAAATAATATAGCGAATGCTAATGCGACCCGTCTACTCTTGGATAGTATCATTCTTTCCTGGGACAACCTCCACAGCACATGGCTGGTGTCATTTTTATGTAAAGCATAGTAAAGTGCAAATCAGCTTTACAATATAAAAAAACACAATAAAAAAACTGAAAGAATAAGTACCTTTGTACGGACTTACAACAACAAAGGTAAATGTGTGCATTACCCCCCCCCCCCAAAAAAAATCAAATTTTACAACGAGGTTATTCCAGAGTACTATATATTATTATTCTAACTTTACAAAATTAATAGAAACTTTTTTTCAAGCATAAAGAACAAAGATATTCGGCGACTTATTGATTGTTTTCCAAATGTGTATATTTGAACCACTGTCTAAGGCTATAACAAAAAGATCTGTAAAACTATCATAATATATCAACATTATCGACAAGTCAAATTAATATATAAGTTTATTTATACTTAAAATCATAAGTCAAACAACGTGACTTTGACCCGCCTCCAATTCAAAGGCAAGAGCCAGGGACATGGTATATGTGCGTCCACTGTCACCGTCATGTCTTTGCAGTGTATTGAACCCATTATTGGTCAGGTACCTGTCCCCATTCTCTCCAGAAATGGCCCTTATAAAGCGCCGCGTTTGGTCAAAATTTTGACAGAAGCCAACCAAGCTACTGAAGGTAAGACGTGCACATGGCAGGGAGAAGACACCTCACTGAGGGAGACAAATGGGAGATTTTACAGGTGAATGCGACGTCGCGTTCGGGCAATGATAGCATGCAGCACAGGAAAGTACTACCCGATATTGACCGGTTGAAAACGTTCCTGGGACTGAACTGTAAACATTTCATGCCAAGAACATTACAATGAACTGAAGCATGCCATAAAATTGCTTGTCATTTTTTTTCAACAACACTTTGACTGCGAAATTATTATCTGATGTGCTCATTCAACCATGACGTCCTTTTTTTTATTAAAAACGCATTATAGTTCATGTTAAAAGACCAAAATCTGTCTCCTTTCTGTATTCTTGATCATAGAAAACAAAGTAAGCCGAGTTGCTTTACTTACGATTGTAAGTATATTTAATTGTTAATATCTGTACCTTGGGTGTCCTTGGTTCTCAAAAAGACACATCAAGATAATATTTACACATGTTATAACATACAAAACTACAAAGTGACATGGTTAAAACACAGTAAAATGGTTGAATTGGCATCCGAGTTTGAAGTGCAACTGATTAAACTGTATACAGTTCAACTGAAATTAAAAACGTTTGTATATAGTACTTTGACAGTTTGGATGACTTCAGCTCGTCTGGTAATATCGACTGCATAGTTCCAGGTAATTATATGCACTTCACCTTTTAAAAGGTCTGCAATTAACGGCGCATGTACTAAAACATCGAATGTAGGGGTGCTGCTTGTATTATCAGCATTAATTTTTTACATGTGGAAGAGTTACCTGGTCAGGCAGATAATTAGATGACAATTCATAAACACATGAACATCTATGTTCACGGAGGGGTTTGCCAAACAAGGGTTCTCACCAAGTCTTCATTTGTGTCTGAAAACTGAAGTTTTGAGAGATTTTCCTGACAGCCATATTTTGCAAGCTTTGTGTTTTAAGTGCACGCATAGAACCACGCACATCCAAAACCGTGTCACAAGAATCCTGTGCAGGTTGAACCCATGGTAGCTAAATGGTTTTTAATGCCTCTGCTGGCAGGATTGACCATAAAATACGTGACTCGATCAACTTGTTGACCAGTTTTAAGGTACAGTATGTGGTTATGTATGATCTTAAGGTGATTAGAGACAAGCATACCCAGGTATTCAGCTCGACGTGTTCAAGCAGAAAACCTTCCAAAGTTATGTTGAGATCGGCCACGCTTTTGCATGCGGTTTGACACCAACAGCTGGACCTACTACAGGTCGGCAGGGTGGGAGTGGGGAGAAATTCAGCTTTTCTCTTTGTTTAATAGTAAAAGTTATTTATTTATTTATTTATTTATTTATTTATTTATTTATTTATTTATTTATTTATTTATTTATTTATTTATTTATTTATTCATGCATTCATTCATTCATTCATTTATTTATTTATTTATTCATTCATTTATCTATCTATTTATTTATTTATTTATTTATTTATTTATTTATTTATTTATTTATTTATTTATTTATTTATTTATTAACTTATTTATCTAAGTTTGGGGTTTCTTTGCCGGTTTTTTTTCTTTTTAGTCTATCCAATTATTTGTTAATCATAGAGAGTCAGCCTTTTAAGATAACAGGAGCTGTTTCTAATTTCTTGTGTGGATATTTTACAATTATTGGGGGGAGGAGGGCATTTTTGTTATTTGTATTTCTCATTGGTTGCCAGCAACTGAGGCTGATAAAAGTACTTTACTTTAGGTAGGAATGACTCTCGGCATACATTCATGCGGATTTATATTAATTTTTCCATTTATTTTTTGTTTTTCTGTTTGTTGCGGTTTGTTTTTCTCTGCTTTGTTTTGCCATAAAAAACTTTGCTTTACTTTATTTTGTTTTTGTTTTTTGTCTCCCCTGCTTTCCTCATTTCGTTTCATTTCACTTTTTTATTACATTTTCTCTTCCTCCCTCTCCTCCTCCTCTTTCTCCTTCTTCTCCTCCTCCTCCTCCTCCTCCTCCTCCTCTGTCTTCTCCTTCTCCTTCTTCTTCTTCTTCTCCTTCTTCTTCTTCTTCTTCTTCTTCTTCTTTCCCTTTCTCTTGACGGGTGTTATGTTTAGCAGTGTTTATAAGCCCACAAAGGGTCAACGATCCCTGTAAGAAAACCGGAGGGAAATTTTTTAACAACCAGGCTAGTGGTCCAAGTACAGCAGCATATTATTTTTGGTAAAGAAAGACCAAATAAAAATAGTACTCGGTAAAATCCAAGTGCCTGGCTCGCCAAGACAATTAGGATTGCTTAAAATACAGAACCAACAAGTTAGCATGACCGTATCCTTCTCTGACGCAAAAAAAGGAAAAGAAAGAAAAGAAAAGCAGAAGAAAATCATAATACATCCTTTTGTGTTCGGAACTATAGGTACCCCTCAGCACCAGCGAAACTTGGAAAGACCATGTAACCATTTGGCCACATCCGTGTTTAAAAAAAAAATCAGTGGAAACCATACTTTAAAGGACTGTTTAGTGGACATGGTTATCGCTGAGTGGGTTGGCTCATTTTTATAAAACGAAAACTGATACCAAAAATGCCGAGATAGTGTGCGTCATATTTTTAAGTCGTGTGCATTCCTAGATGGGTGTTGCAAAGAAAATTGATGTATATTAAGTTACATAGCAAATCAAGCGACCTGTATACATATTATATATAGAAGTGTTAACTTATTCAGTTTTAAATCGTTTTAAATTATGACTTATCAAACAGCTCTGCATCCATACACTGATAACACACGGAAATTTATGCTGTCTGATACCACAGCCAAGAGTGCACTGTCTGATACCACAACCAAGAGTGTACTGTCTGATACCACAGCCAAGAGTGTACTGTCTGATACCACAACCAAGAGTGTACTGTCTGATACCACACCCAAGAGTGTACTGTCTGATACCACACCCAAGAGTGTACTGTCTGACAGCACTGCCAAGACTGTACTGTCTGATACCACAGCCAAGAGTGTACTGTCTGATACCACACCCAAGAGTGAACTGTCTGATACCACACCCAAGAGTGTACTGTCTGATACCACACCCAAGAGTGTACTGTCTGACAGCACTGCTAAGAGTGTGCTGTCTGACAGCACTGCCGAGAGTGTGCTGTCTGATAGCACTGTCAACAGTGCATGTGCTGTCTGATAACACAGCTAAGAGTGTGCTGGTAAGATTTTCTCGGTAGTATGATCCTGAAATGTCATGCAACACACTTGCCACGAAGCAAAAAAAAAAATCCTTGAAACCCGATAAAGGTGACGTTTAAAAACTGCCTGCTGTTATCGACCGATGGTGGGAACAGTGTGTCGGCGTGCAATTAGATTTAATTTCGTCCCTGAACATATGTCATAATTTCCTTATAATAATTTCATGTTACAGACGGCCCGATTTGATTGCTTTTTCGGTCAAAGTCCTACAACATTTTACTTCTTTTGATAATCTGATATATAAAGTATATATATATATATATTCCGTTCGAACCATTTGACAATCGTTATCATCGCATGCACTACACGGCTTACTTAAGTCCCATTGATTATTCAGCTTTACACGGACTCGTTTGTTCTTTGTACTTGCTTGACGGCAAGCAAATGTCCTATTTCTTCATCTACAGGTCTGATAACTGGGACAGGACCCCTTTGGATGCTTTTTTATTTAAAGGGCTAACGTTTGAAAGAAATACCTGACAAAGTATATATATATATATATATATATATATATATATATATATATATATATATATATATATATATGTATATATATATATATATATATATATATATATATATATATATATATAGGGTGGGGGGGTCTGAAAACACATATTCCAGAGTTAATGAAGGCGACAATAAGGTCAAATATTGCCGAGTGTGCGCATTCTCTATGTTTCTGTCAATTTCCGAACGAGATAAGTTTGAACACGATTTTACCAATATGTGTTGAATGAATAACCATTCTGACCTTGAAAGACAAAAAAAAAACATTGTCACTGACCGCCTGTGTAATGTTAAGTCAGTGTGTACTGCCTGGGACAGTCACAGTTGTCTGAATTGTTTTAATGAATCAACACTCAAATTCCTTTTCCCGAGAGCCTGTTACTCATGTACATCTTCACGCTTATCTAAATTTTGGGGTTCCAGAGAAAATAAACGGTTTAGGTTAGATTGACAGATTTTATCGGCACACTTCGGGCTCGGCGTCGAGGAAAACTGTTGACTCCGCATAGCACTTAACACCTTAAGGCTCAATCTTGATTTTTTTTTTTTGCACAAGCCATTTTGTGCCTCACAATGAAAGATTATGTCTATATCTCAGATAGTCAACACAACTCGCCCACAACTGTTCATTTTGAATGAGAGATGAAAATAACATTATTATTTTGTAGAAAAGCATATTATTTACAATGATGTTATTTTATTCACTAACTTTAAATCTGAAACCAAAAACATGTCCAAAGCAGCCCGTATACTCACCATATTAATTGATATAAAGGGCACACTTGCTTCGTTCTTTAATATGTGGAAATGGTTCCAAAAATCTTGAAATCTGATAGTGAAACTCAAGGTGCATCACAATGAAGCAAATACACTTAACAAATTTGGTTCTTTGTAACAATTTACAACACTACATAAAGGGAACTCGGATATTTGAGTTTTGGGAGGCCAAGTGTCGGGGGTCTGGTTCCCATGAATTCAATAGTAGTTGTTTCATCTTAATTTCCAGTGAAATGAACCGGGTTGCATTTTCTAAAATAAAATATACAGACAGCCACTAAAGTAAATAGAAACCCCAGGGAACAAATTCACAGTAAACATATCAACAGAATAAGCTTGCAGCATGTGTATCAATACATGTGACCTCACAGATTCCAGTATAACGATACACTTGAATTCTTAAGCATAAACATTAACTACTTACAACGCCAGATGGAGGTCGTTTCAATTTGTCTCATCATCAGCGTTTATTTAGTTCGATAACAACAAAACGCTTTGCCAAATTTTATCCCACCGAGGATAAAGCAGGCATAAAGGGCCTGGCACGTGGGGTAGGGTTTGTGACACTTTGTTCCAGGGTTCGCGTTGAATGTCAACCGACGAACATGTTCAGAAATAGCATTTTGGCCTCGGGCAAGTGCTCGTATCTTGTCATCTGAAATGCTTCATTGTCTTGCTTCAGGGCTATACAGCTCACCATATGTCACGAACTGAAGCGGACACCGCTCGTGGAATAGAAAACTATACACAGCGTGCTGATATTGATATCCAATTCAAGTGGCAGACATCAAATATGTTCGCTGTGATGCTGATATTGTAAAAGACATCCATACACGTCTGCCCTACATTTTAACTTGGGTTTCAATGATTTAGCAAAACAAAGCAGCGTGTTCAATTAAGAACTTCAACTTTGGGATATCCGTCCCAGTGTTTAAAACTTATGATGTGATACAAGGAGTCATATTCTTACATTGTGACACTCCTGTTTCAGATTATACACCATAATTAATCTTGTCTTGGGCAACAGACCTCCCCTTCCCAAATTTCACACCCTGAGGAGTCAAATGCAACAATATACGTACTGGTACAGCGTTGTTCTTTTGCATCGAAATATACGATGCACGTATTCTTCAGTTAAAAATGTATACTTATTCTTCGTTACCTCATTGTACATACAAATAATATGCCCCTGAGCCCAATCAGGCACGAGGAAAAAAGTATCTGCATGGCAGGTACGTGTATGCAGATATATGTTATCTTTCTTTTCTGCCCGATGTCACAATGGGCAAACATGGATGATGTTGCTCTTGTATCTTATGTGAATATTCTTATTTTCACGCGTTATAAGTTTAATGGTTATTGTGTTTCTGTGTTCAACTGAAGTTTTAATTGCACGATTTTGGAAAGGGTTTGCATTAAACCTATTTAGTATTTCACTGTGCTTTAATTTCAGTTTTGTGCCCTCAGCGAAGTAAGTGAAAACAAACTACGGCAAAATTAAGTAAGTTTACAGCACATTATATACCTACATAAATAGATATCAAAATTAACATATAAAGGGAAGTAGAATAAACCTATATCAGAGGCAAGACTTTCCGCAATTTTGTGTTTGTAAAGGATGTTTTGGTATATTTTCTCTAAATCATAAGGCTGTCTAACCATCATACTGACCCCTGTGTTGAAACGTGTCATTTCTCATTTTTACATTAACTAAGATATACAACCAATGGCAAGATGAGATTGATTTTGTTTTTGTTTTTAGAAAAAGCACTTGATTACTTGAATGCTAAAAATACATGGTTACCACTAGCAATTTAATACAGACCATTTCGCATTTGTGATTGACACCAGTAAGATGACTTCACATGTTTTCGTCCGATCTCTTCATGTGTCGTGCCCTTTTAGCATACTCGAATTATCGTAGATTCTTTGGTCCATCGGAGTGATTTTATAATCAGATTGTATATATCTTGCCGCTGGACGTGTACCATGGGCGTACTACTACATTAAAGACGATTGAAAAGACTCCTTTAATGCACTCCAAGTGAAATGTCCATTGATTTCTGTTGTCAATTGTGATCTTTTAAGTTAATCAGTTGAACAGTTTTATGATGTAGGACCATTAAGAAACTAATCTAAATCCACGAAAGGATATCAATTTCTTAATATGAATTTGTATAGTGGGCGGAAAAGAATAAATCTTCAATAATAGTTTTCACAAAATTTTTACTGTATTTAGCATGCCTTGTGTATATAATGTAATTTACTATACAGATAAAAAGTTGGAGCAAAGGGGTTTTTTTTTCAAGTACACACTGGCCCATAGAGTACAGACACATTACACATATGTACACGTGAAGATAAATGATAAGATATATATATATATATATATATATATATATATATATATATATATATATATATATATATATATATATATCAAAGCAAACACAAAAAAAAACAAAGCAAAAACAAAAAAAAACAAAGAAAGTGAATAAACTGAAGCGGCTCATAATCCAGAGCAGTGTCCCATTTTACTCTTAGTTGTATCACTGAGAGCACTCATGTAGAGTATTTGCAAGATACCATTTAGCTTCTAGCTAGTCGTTGTTTCAAACTACACACAGTTATGCTCATGAACATGTGAAAGAACGACACCGATACTGACACGGCTCCCTCGTGGTATTTTAAAAAGACTTGGAAATGCATTGCTATACGCAACCCTCAGACTTTGGTACAGTTTAATTGTGTGACAATTTTGACCACAATCTGGCACTGCACAATTTACTGCAACATGTCACAAACAACTTTTTCTTCTTTAATTTAAAGAAAAACTTTCTATTAAGCGAGTCAGACAGAGTATGCATAGATACCTCCTATCTGTCTACAGATATCCTCGTGAGACAGATCAACTTGTATGGATACATGTTCCAAGAACTTATAAACAATCTGAAAGTCCTTGTGTTATTTGCATAAACATACATGACAAAACATCATGATGGTTATTCTTGAAAGTATTGCAAATTCCAGCGTTTTTTTACATTGATAATGCAAAGAAAGTGGCAGCTTTTGTCCTTCGAATACTCTCACAATCGCAAAAGATGGCGGGTTTTTAAAAAGTATTGTACTAGTATTATATCTTTCAACAGCTGTGTTTCATGAACGCGTGTTCACTTATAACTGTGGTGGAGGATGGAATATGTTCTTTCTAACTGTGATATACAGACGGGCGCTTCATGCTATCTGATGCACGAAAGCAATATACATGTATTCGTACTCTTCATGTTCCAAGACTTCTGGTTTAAAGAAATAAGATATAATTAAATTTATCTTTTTATTTGTTGTTGTCTCTCTTCTGTACTATCAATTGAACAGTGGCTCTTTATTGAATTGGTGCAGAAGAGCTCACGATTTTTTTCGGCGTGTGTGTTTTTTGTAAATGATCATTCTTACACCCGATATTTTAAGGTTAATTTGCCACATGTTTGTTGCCACCGGTGTAATTACACTCCAATGGTGTAAGTTTATTATGGCGGATTCGAAGAGACACTTCTACTTCTGGCATTGCCCTCTCCCCTCCCCACCCCCATCCCCCCACCCCCGCGGGGTTAAAATCTAAGTCACCTGGAGTTGGCATGCGGGCAGTAGAATTTTTCAATGGTTGACCAAACACGAGCTTGACTGAGTACAAAACCACGACAGATGGATACCGAGTGCCCTTTTGAACCGGTGTTATTTCAACAAGATCTCTGAACTGTGTAATATGCAAACCTATTATGTAATTTGCGTATTTTTTAAGTAGTGGGTAAACATCTAAATGACTTTCAACATGAAACGTTTGATAGCTATCCAATATATACGAGCGCCTAATGGTTCTGAGCACAATGTGGATAACGATCTCCATTTTGAGGGAATTATTAATGAAATTTTCGTTTGTCTCTCAAATGGAAAAGACTAATCAATCTATCATAAATCATACCTGCCCCATTTGTATATTAAAACATGAACATGTAATTCAGATTATGTGCGTCCAAGTAACTTAGCTTTCTGGGGCAAAGGATTATTTGAAATTTGAGAATATCAACATATAGGGCCCGTATGTCATTTTAGCTTTTTGCTAGCATATAGAATGAATGTATCTGGAAATTGAATTATACGTCAAATCTCAGTCATGGACAAAAGTAGTAGTATTAGTTGTAGTAGTAGTAGTAGTAGTAGTAGTAGTAGTAGTAGTAGTAGTAGTAGTAGTTGTGGTGGAGTAAGTATTATGATTCTTATTTGAAATTATATCCCCTGAACTTAATGAGAACAAAGTTTAAAATATAACTACAATTAATTTAATTAAAAAATGATCCAATACCAATTCTATCACTACCATCAATTGTATATAAGGAACAACACATCATATTGAACTAAAATTATGAGTAGCCGGCAATACATAACAACTGTTTATAACATTCCCAGAGGCAGTCCTTTATGACGTAACCAACTTAGAAATCGCACTTTTCTTTTGTTTTTATATAACAACGTAACAATTGCTCCGTGCAACATGTAAGTTCAATCATCCTTTTTAAAATGCTTTGAAATTCTAGTTTTAAACATCCATTAATTTTTACTTCTTCGTCATTCTCGTTCCATTTTTGTAGACTTTTTTTTCAAACAAGTAATGATTTTTTTATTACGGCATAAACATTCTCGCACAGCAATTATTAAAAGTGTATTTGGGCACTCTGGGTACTGGAACTAATAAAATTCACACAGGCATCCCGTGCGTATCTATATAAGCTGTATACCAGCTATATCTTCATTTAGCTGTTTTCTGGTATCTCTATATTTTCTTCCCATGATATGGTACGGTCAAAAGGCACTTCTTTGTTGTATACAGTGTAAAAGTTTCTTTTACAGTGTGTCTTAAAGAAGCCTATGTTTTAAGGAAAACAAAAAAAAAAACCCACACAACTATCTGGTTGATCTCTTTCTCCTTGTCTGGCTTCAATGAAGAGAAATTCTTGCCAACAGCATGGAAACATAGGTTGTCAAAGTTACCAAGCAAGTACCTAGTTGACATCGTGCATGTGCCTTCTGTGGCATGGTGTTCACGTCATCAAGGTGATTTTTCTTCTGTCCTTCCGCTCAGCAGATCGTGTGGTCCTTGATTAACATAATTTTTTTTGTCAAATGTATTGTTTCTATTTTATGGTTTTATAGTCCACCGTGCATGGAGCGGTAGACCGAACAAAAATTGATAATTTTTGGATTTAATTCCAGAGTTGTTTGTGGTTGAAGACGCATTTGGGAAATGCATTTCAATTGTTGAGCAAATGATCTTTTTCTTTTATTAAGTACAGATTTTTTTCTTTTAATAAGTACAGAATTTTTCAGAGTGACACATTTATAAGTTTTCCGTGCCTAGTATTTTTGTCGATAGATAAGTTTACTTTAAAAGGCTTTTATATAAAATTCCACATTTTTCATTGTGTCAAATCTAGTGTGCCAACAATGAAAGTGTTGACACCTTGTTGGTGATTTTACCGATAAAAACATTGGTGTTCTTATACTTTCGAAGGATGTGGGAACAGAACAGCTGAATGTTTTGCATTCAGGGAATTGCTGCCACTTATGGATGGCCCCTAAAACAATTTGAACATATTCTCTACAATTGATGATCATATTTCGATGAATACTAGAGTGAAGTACAATCAATCCAATGTGCTTTATGATTATTCTGATTATTCATCTCCAGCTTTCCTGCTTGGATGATGGCCAATTGCTGATCAAATCACTACAATCGAAAGTCACATTGATGCATATATAACGTCTCGAAGAATGAACAATTACAATATGGGTCTGAAAGTTTTGCTCATCCTTTGAGTTTATATGAGGGACGTCCTTCAAAAGGTCGTACGGTACTTCATCGCATCTTTGGGCGAACACTATAAGCTGACAAGTTTCCGGTCTGCTATAACAATTCCTTTCGGTGGTTTATGGATCTTACACGGCAAGCTCCATATCTGTACATTATGGTGTACCCCCCCCCCCCCCGCCCCCGAACTCTTACGCAAATTATGTCTACATATGTAAGTGGCAATCTACATGGTACAGGTAACTTTTTAACTGTTGTTCTACGTGTCATGCAGACAGGTGCTATATTACTGTACCAAAAGTTTTATCCCTTATCTTTTTCTTTATTTCTTCCAGCTATACTGCATATTGTTCTGTTACTATATGGATATTTTTAGTCTGAAATAAAACCATCTAAAAGAACTTAAAAGAGGAGGCGGCTCCCTGTGCAAGTACGCACACTTTGGACCCTGTTAATTAAACATATGTCTCAGGTATATTGTTTGATTAGTTAATAGTGAAAGATTATACTGTAAGCTGTGCGAGCGTAAGGTATAGATCTGCTGATATTAATTGCGCGTGAGTATATGATAACGAAAGACATAACGGTAATTTGTCTAAGTTTCTCAGTTATCATTGCAGCGCGCGTTAGAAGTACGACAACTGTGCTGTAAATTTACTTAATTTTGCTGTATGATTATTTTCACTTATTTGACGAGACAAAACCGTTAAAATAATAGCACAATGAAATGGCATTTTAACATAGTTTTGATACAAATCATGACAAAATAGGTGAGAAGTTTGAAACATGTTCTAGATGTTCTGTTAAAACAATTTCATGTTTTTTAGATGAACACTATCGTCATTACAGTAAACATATCTAAATAGGTTCAGATATATTATTGATGTTCAGAATTTCGAGATTTATATAAACATGTCAAAATATTTGAAGACATCTGAAAATCGGGATAAAAAAGTTAAATGGCGCAGTTATGATTCTATAAGGTAGAACTCGGCGTTTAGTGTTTTTTCCCAAGTTTCAACCTGTCTCTATACCGTTTATTTTCATGCAGCTGGAAGACAATGTGTGAATGGCCATCATTCTTGTAAGTATGCAAAATGAAAAGAGGTATGTATATATATATATATATATATATATATATATATATATATATATATATATATATATATATATATATATATATATATATATTAGATAGATAGATAGATAGATAGATAGATAGATAGATAGATATACACCTCTTTTCATTTAGCATGCTCACAAGAATGATGGCCATATATATATATATATATATATATATATATATATATATATATATATATATATATATATATATATATACATATACATATATATGTGTGTGTACTTTTTCATGAAGCCGCACAGTGTCTAATGTGAGCTCGACATGAAGTTCAACTTTTGTTTTGGCAGAACAGACTTTCCTGCTTGGTTGACTCTTATGCCATATTTGTACGTGGATGGTCCAAATTCATCAGTCCAAAACGCTAGGTCTCCTGATCAGACAGGTGGTTGACTAATTTGGCTTCAACTTAAAAAATCCTTTTCACAGATAAATTTGCCATGTTTTTAAGAGTATTCCAAAAGAAAAATAATTTATTCTACCTGAATTGTATTTTAAGACTTTATAATCTAACCCTCCTGCTCCTTCAAAGAATCTTTTGCCCTCCCCCCCCCCCACCTCCACAATTTAGAAATACACTGTTATATTTATATGTCGGCTAGGTAAATGTTGCCAAAGGTTGCTGGTTCAAGAGATGGCCGTTCCGTGGTCACAAAACACACACTGACTATACTTAATTATAACCCATTCCCGTTCGAATAGAAATTAAGTTTAAGATTGATTTAGCAGATTTCCTTGGCATTGCCTTGGGCTGAGCACCCAAATCTACACCAGAAAGGCTGTTGATACGCATATAATTTTCTTGACGGGTCTCATGCATCTACAATTCCCATTCAAATTCGTTTACTGTTGGAATTAGTTAAACACAATGAAGCAGACGACTTATGACCGAGAGCTAGTTTTTGGTCAGTTTACAGGGGACAGGTTGTATGAATATATTGTACAATGTACTTTGTAGTACCAATAAAACTAATTATCATCAGCCCTTAGGATGACAAACGAATGATCAAATTTCTCATCTGCATTCTTACTTATACAGCCATTCAGACATACAAACACTTTCATATTTGTATACATATTTATATGAGTTTTTCATTGTTCATCATGAGCCATATTTTCTGTAAATGGGATATTTCTTGTGCAATGAGAAACGTATTTTCCACGCACGAAATCCGAAAACTAACAGTCATTGGAAACCTGGAAACACTAATTGTGTTTCCTGTAACAGTTAATGTTTTGAACTAGAACGCAGAAAAAAAATTCAAATCCGTGCTTTCCGTAGTAAGTTCTTGTTATATATTTATCCACAACATTAACACTCTGCAACAAAATCTGTGAGTTGTTTTTCCCCGCACAGGCACATTTCATGCAGGTATATTGACTCCATGCAATATCACAGATTGAAACAAACAGCACGATCCAATCTTACGGATGAATATTGATTCGCTGTTTTAAGGACGTGCAAGATCTGTGTGTATTTGCGATTTTGATGAATCAAAGACCGAAGAGGCACACAAGAAAATGACAAATACTGTCCTTGCCATTAGCTTCAAACCAACCTGTTCCGTGGTGTCCAACGCCGAAGCATCCGTCTGCTCACCATTTATTTGATATTCTAAATGCGGGGAATTTCCTTGTCAAAATTGTAAAATGAGATCCATATCGGTCTTGTTGTCAGAACATAAATACTATAAAAAATAAGGTATGAAGACACTGCCATTGAATACTTCCATGGGGATGTATTCACCAGCGTTAAAGACAGCAACGTGCTAATGTATTGACCACCTGTTTTTTTTCGCTTAAAAACAAGACATGATTGGAGAATATCACTTTTGACCATGCACAAGGAAACTTAATTTAAGTTCTCAAATTTGCATTTAAACTGGTCGTCAAAGACTAGTGAGGTAGGAGATGCTATGTTTAATATGTACTTTTGTATTCTTCAGGATGTCATGTAGAGTACGAATCTTACAGTCTGACATTCTTCACTTCTTGAAGTAAGTATCATGGTGCAAGGACTAAATAGAGGCAGCGCTCCCATTTTGTTTGTGGATTATAATGAGTCAGAATGTCGATTTATTAAATTTAAGAACACAGCTAATATACCTTGTCGAATTTAACATGCTCATGTTCTCGAGGATAAGAAAAACCCGATGTCTTTCGTTGATGAATGTTTCATCGCTTGTCGGTTTTCAGAAATTGTCTTGTCGCCCTCCCGATTTGCAGACATAGGACCCAAAGTGCACATTGATATATCGAGTTATCTAACTGAATAATGGTGTTATCCTATGCTTATTATAGTTTAACAACAACAACAACAACAACAACAACAACATCAACAAAAAACAACAACAAAAAAACCACCTTGGTATTTATAATAGATATCTTTCCGGAAAAACATATCATTTATAAAAGGCCAAGCAGAAATCCTCAAGTGGTCTATTGGTCAAGACAAGATAGACTCGAGACGCCTGTGCCAATTTTAATAGCCCACTGACGACATATATGCATATGATCTTGGGACTCGTGCACTATACTAATCATGCATTGCTGTGGCATTTACTGCACAACCCCTCACGGGTAATGGTAATAAATATGATGCAGTGGTGTTGTAGTGCAAAGTTTGACATTTTGCAAAATTAGATAGCGGTAGTTAATTTTGATGGTGGAACTTATTCTTGATATAAACTAGAAAATGTTTTAGATAGGTGCAAAATATATGGACCATCTCAATAGTGTACAGGTGAAGTAATTCATCGATATACGGCCATTTATTGGTATCCAATGGCCAAACGTCAATGGAAACTTTGACTTCCTTTCATGGGGAACAGTTATTGGACAGCTTGTTTTCACAAGAACCATATGTAAAGCAAAAACTAGTTTATTCGACTGTGATTGGTCAATACTGGGTCAGAGTGCTTAGAATAACACGAGACGTTCAGGCCACCATGGGATCCAGGGAATGGCGAGGTCCTTGTACAGATCATGAAGGAAGTCAGTAATTTTCATATTTCAAAAATATAACAGATAGGTGCATATCCAAATATCACGCGAAAGAAGCGTGAACAGAGCACCAAAAGGTTTCACAATTGCTCACCCTGACAAGTGTTTCTGTTTTTATAACCGCCTGCTAAAAGTCCGGGGAAAGGTTTTATGGCACGACTTAAGTGAGAAGCCAGTTGTGGATTAGGTCCACAACTGCAGTTCAAAGAGTGCAAAAAAGGTACAAAATTGTCTTTATTCTTCCCCATAAGCGGAGTCATCTACCCCATTATTGATGTTAGATCAACCTGGCACGCTCTATTATACGTGTGCATCGTATTAGTAGTTGATTGCCTTTGGTGTTTACCCCTTACTGTGTCGGAGCGTCGGATCAAAAAGCCAAGTACTTGTGAGCTCTAAATGATCATCCGGGCACCGCAATAACACTGAAGTCACGTGATATGCTTCATGTACATGTGTACAGTCGCATGCAGGTAATCAATATTTGGATTGGCGAAGAGCTATTGAGGAATGCTGTGCCATTTCCAGAGGTCATTGGGGCAGGCTCATTTAGAGAAATTAAACTGGATCCTCGAAGGAAGAAACAGGTACCGTACTTGGCATAGGCAGGACAGATGTCTAATTCGTAGTGTAATTGGCCTTGATCGCAGGATAGCGCGTCACTGCTGCAAAAATCGCTCGCTACAACAGTTGGTGGTATTGCAGAAATTCAAGATGGCGTCAGTTCCATAGATAAGCCTTGGGTAATATTTGGAGTACATTTGTGGCTGATTGTATTGATACCAGACTACGACAGCTCTGTCTGACCACATGGCAGATCAGTCTTGGTCCTCCAGACGCGACCAGTCTGTTTACTTTCAATATGTACCGTGTCGGAAAAATACGAGATGAGATGAAAAAAATGTGTATGCCAGTGTTCACGGTTGTAGGTCACGATATGGCTGAACTATTTATCGACAAACTTGAAAATGATAGGCTCCGTGTTCATGACAAGTTCAAGAAGATGGTGATTCAGTTATCATACAACTTTCACAGTTGCTTAGATACACACTGCTCTAACAGTTTTCGTTATGTCACTTAATAGAAAGCCTCCTTTCATTGCCACTTGCTGCTTCTTGTCGGCCAGGGCAGTTGGTTCCTGTTCATGGAAAAAAGTTCCACAAGGCCACACCATTTTTATGATTGGATTCTATGACATTTCTCTTCTTTGACCTGCTCCGCCGAAAATATGCTTCTTTATAGATGGCCATTCAGGAATTGAATAAAACTTTGCTAACAAAATAGGTTTAATGGCGTTCCGAAAATTAGCACACAATCGCATCTATACCTTGTGTTTTCTGAGACTATACCTTGCGTAGGATTACTGTTAATAAAGGTCCTCGTTTTCTGATGAACCGTGATCAATTCCACCTAAATACCGAATGAAACCTTCCCATGAGTCACAAAAATGTTTGAAGTCTTTCTTGTTCGAATGGGATTTCCCTGTTACTTGATACTTATATTATTTACAGTTAAAATCCGTGATCTTCATGAGTCTTTGACCAGTCACCAGCGGCTTTCTGCAAATACTGAAGTTGTAACAATTTTTAGCATATAAACGATAACAAGATTCGTTCCTAATCTTTTATTGAACAGAGTCTAGGGCTGTGCCAAAGGTATAGAAGAACTTTCTATTTGTTGCTACAGAGAAATAATTATAGGATCTTTACCCATGAAACTTTGACAAGAAGCTTTGCCTTTATAGACGTAAAATGATGTTTTGAAAAGATGAAAGGCATCATTAGCGTCTCCGACCATGAAGACACCAAATGGGCTCCTTTTGCTTCAAGTTCTGTACACTGATAAAGCTCAAGTCATTAAGTTAGCCACACACACACATGTACCATCAAAGATAGCTTGCCTGGAGTAAACGGACCATTGCAAATTAGCATTTGAAAATTTGCTTCCTCACTTCACCTCGTTCAACCACAATAAATTCCAAATGCTTGCAACGCTCTTGTGGACAGATTGAGGATCCTGGGTGTTCTTTGGCTGCTTTGCAATGTATTACACTGCATGTCAATATATTACTTACATATTATCTGTTTCAACTGAGTTGATATACCACACATTTGAAACTCTCAGGATGGCAACTCACTTAATTGTATTTTCTATATTATGTGATAGTAATGTAGAACTGTAGATGGTCTTGTATCTAATTACTTTTTTCGTCCCAGTTTCCTTTGTAATTTTCTGCATAAGAGATATGCCCAGAGAGATTATGAATGCTTTATTTGACAACTATATTTCATATGTCACTACGATGCCGTGAAAGATGCAACGAGTATGTTGAAAACTTTCAGAAATATGTTAACCTTCATTCAGACCATATTGTGTCTAAAGGAATATGTGGAACTTGATTCTGACTTGGTATTTTATGGTGCTAAAGAATTCCCGAAACTGCTTCTCTAGAGCATTCGTGTATTTTGGTGTGGCTGAAGAAACTATGACTATGCGTTATCAAAGTGAACGGGATCAATGGAAGGCCTCTGTCTGCTAGGAAAATACTTAAATTGGGAGAGTGCTTTTAGATATTCTCAACCCTGATGGCCTCACCGCCGATGTATCGGCATGCACCTTTACCCCATGAAGGTTCTGGAAATTGCCGAGTGTCATGAATGTCGTCTGCTTCTTTTTGTATCAAGGATTGTATAGGCAGCTACCTTGGTGTACTGTGGCCACATTGCGTGCAGGGGTGGGCCGAGGAAAGCTAGTCGCTGTACGTTTCAAGCAATCATGTGCTCCAGCAAGGTTAAAAAAGCATTGAAAATATTATATTTGTTGGTTTGGATGATACTGTGGCATTTTGGCGATGACATCTTTAGCTTCCTATGTAATTAAGCATAAGCATCCTGGCAGGCCGTGATAAAAAACATGGGTGGCGAGAAAAGTACAAGTCTGGTAAATCACCCCCGTATAATGCTCCATTGACAGTACCAAATGGTCCTTAAGGCTCAGGGTACACAGTTAAGTCTGGACTGCTCATTTTGTTTATCGGTAGTATAAATAGTCTCTTGGGAGATCAATCGGCTCTGACAACCCTATGGTTCTTTCTCAACCCGGAAAGGACAGGTGCAAAAAAGGCGGGAAGATAGACACGCAAAGTTGCATCTTAACTGAGTGTTTCATCAGGCGTAACACCAACATTTTGCAATGTAACAAAAGAGCTGATTGTATTTTGCCCATTTTTGTCCCCTCGCAGATGTCACAAGGAAAATAAGGCGATTTTACCGGTTATTTGAATCAAATAAAACGTAAATACCAGGCTGCTGTGATTCTGGTATATGATTGCTCTTGGTCCTGTTTACTTGTGGTACGACTTCCTGTATTTACTCCATACCTTTGTCCAAGAATTAACAGTCTAAGCCATATCTCAAAAAGAATGAATGAAAGAAAGAAAGAAAGAAAGAAAGAAAGAAAGAAAGAAAGAAAGAAAGAAAGAAAGAAAGAAAGAAAGAAAGAAATGTAATTAACATAAAAAGAAATGTGTCCCAATTTTCGGAAAAGGAATGCGAAATAAGAAAGCAATTTTTTTTTTGGGGGGGGGGTCGAGGTACAACCATTAGCAAGCACTATAGGCGTGATACGATCTGCGCTATACCGTTTAAATTTCATGACACTAGCATATGGAGACTGAAAGGACATTAATTTTTATGACGGCACGTACGCCTATTGGTTGCTTATCAGTACAAGCAGTAAGGTACTTGTACTTGATTTGAAGGGATAGCGCCCCAGGGGTGCAGGCATTGAAGCCGCGATTCGCAAACTTTTGAATCTTATCACGAAAAATGGGACGAATGCAAGCGAAAACAAGGATAATGTTAGTTATCCATTAATTTGTATGTTCACAAATTCTCTGCCTTAACATCGTTGTGGGGGCGTGAGGTAGCGAACAAATCAATGGTTGACTTGGGTTGTAAAAAGATGCAAAAGATGTGTGCATAGAAGTAATGTCGGTAACATCAAAGGTTTCGAAAACATTTAGAAAATGCAAGCAGTTGGTCCTGGATGAAAAAGTACCTCTCATAGTTGCTAACTGCAGATGCATGCTGGGTTAATAGGCAAAGAAAGAAATAATCAGATAGCAAGAGTTTTATGTATGCATTTTCAGATACAATGTTGAAGGAGAAGCAGTTATGGGGGTTTTGTTGCCAACAGAGCAGATTCTTTTTAATGTTCCGGGCGCAGAAGCTCGCTGTACAGGCAAGACCTTACGGTAACCACAAGAAACTTCTCTTTCTTCGAGAAACTGCACATGGGTAGAAATTTAAAGAGATACGACCCAAAGTCTCTTTACGATCCGCTGTCGGGTATATTAGAGAAATAATATGACAGAAATAGTGTGTACACGTATCCAAATTATATATTTTATGTATCCTAGTTGGCAGTAAATCACCTTTTTTATTAATTGAGGAAAGAAATTCAAAGTTACGATTGAAGCATGACCTGACCTTATACACGTGCCGCATTCAATAGACCTTGAACAATAGTGGTTATAGCTTAAACGTATTTATTCAATCTTAATAGCCCAATAATACATCGAGATGATTACTACATGGGTTCTACAGAAAGTATACTTGTTTGCCAATACCCCATAAGAGGGGCTTTGCTTTTACTCATTACGTTTATGGTTCATATACTTGCCAGATGTATGTCTATGCATGGACCTACTATACTCAGATAGTAGGTCCATGGTCTTTGTCAGATGATCTCTATCGACAAGAGGTGCGGTGGTGCTGTTGCCTCCCCTTCCCCCCCCCCCCCCCCCAGCAACGAAGTGTGTGTGTGTGGGGGGGGGGGGGTATGCAGGATTCTCCCCTTCCGTCCGTCGTTCTGTGGAAAAATCTTATCCGGGCCATAACTTATTCATTATTTCAGGGCTCTTCATCTCACTTCACATTATTATTGGTTATCACCAAAGGTTGTATCATGAAGCAAAATTAGGTCACTAGGTCATATGTCTGCCATACCATAATACGTTGATGTCAAAGTGCAGTACATTTATGTCCAGGCTAAAATTTTTCCACGGTTCAAATTAGTTTCATGAAACTTTATATGTATTTGCATCATGACCTAAATGTGTGTCATGAAGTAAATCTGGGTAGCTTGGTCAAATAAATGAGTCTCAGTACTACATAGATTTTCAAAATTTACACAATAGTTAAGATCAAGATCAAAATTTTCATGTGGGCTCTCAGTAGAGGGCTGTGTAGGCAGGCAGGCTAGGTATTATGTATTTCCATTAGTTTCAATTGTAATCCGTACCTATATCACTTTAAAACTGTTCTACCTGGAAACACAAAATTTCTTGTGCTCAATGGTTGGGTATAGTTGAAATCCCATGCAAATTTGATAACTTTTACTGCAAAACTATTTAACACAATGAGTGTTACTTTAACATAGAATATTATAGTAATACACACATCTAGCCCACAAGAATTTTGTGCATTGGGTTGTGTATTCATCCATATACACATAAAATTGTCAATTCTGATCTCTCCTATTGTGTATGACGGAAGCGTATGTCATAAAATAAAAGTAGGTCACTATGTCAGAATTCGGGTCACAGTGATACATTAAAATAAATTGCCATATAGCTTATGGGTAGGGCAGATTTGGTTGCTCTAGTTAAAAAAAAATACCCTAAAAATGTCATGATCCTGATTTATATAATTTTATGATAATAACTATATGCAGGTTTTTCCCCATATTTGCTTGTCATTTGAATAACTTCTCTTTAATGCCTTTGCTGGTGAAGGGTATAAGCAGTGATGGGTGTTCCCGCGAAGTCGTTGTTGCAGGTGCACGTAAATTTACGCACTTGTATGTCTTGATTACATTTGATGCAAGGTTACATGGGCGAATTTTTCAAATGTTGTATGTGTGTTGGAATCAAGTATATCTTTTTGCTCGGGAATAAAACAAATCAGAATGGTTGATCCTCACATTTCATGCCTAACATATATAGATAGATCCAAGATTCTTGATTTCAGATATAGTGTAAACAGACTTTTTTTTTCTTTTCTTTTCTTTTTTTTTTTTTTTTTTTTTGTTTTGTTTTTGTTTTTGTTTTTTTTTTTTTTTTGTTTGTTTGTTTTGTTTTTGTTTTTTTTTTGTTTTTTTTTTGTTTTTTTTTTTGTTTTGTTTTTTTTGTTTGTTTTGTTTTGTTTTGTTTTGTTTTTGGTCTTTTTTTGGTTTTTGTTTTTGTTTTTGTGTTTTTTTCTTTGGTCTTTTTTTGGTTTTGGTTTTTTTGGTATATTGTTTTTTCTTTTTTTTGTGTTGTTTTCTTTTGTTTTTTGTTTGTTTTCTTTTTGTTTTTGTTTGTTTTATGTTTTTTGTTTTGTTTTGTTTTGTTTTTGCTTGATTTTCGTTCCAACTTCGAATGAGGAAAATCGTTCTTCAGTTCAAAAGAAGCCTTTTAGATAACACTTTACCTGTCAAGATATCGTATAAAGTATATACCTTTTAAATTATGCTTAGATGATACATATATACTCCCTATATGTGTGTGTGTGTGTGTGAGAGAGAGAGAGAGAGAGAGAGAGAGAGAGAGAGAGAGAGAGGGAGGGAGAGAGAGAGAGAGAGAGAGAGAGAGAGAGAGAGAGAGAGAGAGAGAGAGAGAGAGAGAGAGAGAAACAATAATGATTATCACATGCTTTTCTGCACTTGGGAAAAAACGATAAATGCGTTCATTATAATTTAGTGCATTTTGAGATTGAAAGGAAAAGGTATTTGAATATTTAAAGGTTTAATACTCTTTTTAACATGTCACTCCAGAAAAATAATAAATGCACGCTTTACATCAATATCAAAAGCAAAACAATCTAAAATCAGAAAACAAATGTGCTGCATTATAGCAATGAGTTAAAGAAGTCTCCATGTTTCCGCCTTGATCATAGATGGCGCACAAGAACGGAGCGAAAGTGGCATTTAATGACACTCGTTCCTACCTATGAAGATCGATGCGCAAACGGAGAATTGGAAGCAGGCTGACAGAGTCTTTGGCTTCAGGCTATATTTAGGGACTGAAACATTATTACCGCTGTTATATCGCTCACCCTATTAAATAAGGAACTGAAATAGCGACGCCACTGTACTGGCATTATCGATCCAACAAGTTCCACTGTCTTCACAATTTGGGTCGATACTGATTCTTTATGGACTGCATCCTGATGAGTGTGAGATGGTATGCCAAGGGCCGTGCATGGTCAGACCTTGTCTATAGCCATTTACCGTTATGGAAACGAGATTTCGTTGTACTGAGAAAATTCGTGTTTTAAACCATACAAGTGCATTAATTGCCCACTGGAACAGATGATGTAAATATAGGAGTCGGAATACTGCCACGCAGTGGGCACATTACCGTCAGATTTCTCTGTGGATTTTGTTCATGGCCATTAACCTGTTGTGTGCTGATATGATTCAGACTTCCACCAAAGTATTTTTTTTTTTCGCAATCGTTTTACTCTGTTAAGATTCCATCTTGGGACAACGAATATCCTTGCAAAATATTGAAGCGTGGTGTTGAGTGACTACTGTGCTGGTGTTTGGCTGATACGATGCTTGCCCTTGGCCGTAATCCCGTGGGTTCGGCGTTATGTTTATCCGTGCACTCCAGCTTACGAGTATTTTACCAAGGGTCTAGTGGGAGTGTGCCAGTCAGAATTAACACTCACGTACAAGTGACATCACACCAAAAGGAGAAAGCATTGTCAATAACCTTGGTGTAATGGAAATTGAAACATATTGCAAATTGCATTATAATCAAGAAATACTGACGGCTGGGATCGTGACGCAGCGAAGACAAACAAGAATTATCAGATTGTCAGTCATGTATTGATCACGACACGACAGCCACAGTGATAAGTCCAGGAAGATTTGACTTATATGATTGCATTAACTATGTGACCTAATGCATTTCCCTGAGAAAAAAAAACGACTTAAAACTAACCCTTTCCATCCAAGTCAAAAGCGGTCCACAACCATAGGCAAATTAAATGCTGTCTCGTCTGTTATTTTTCTCTTTGCGTGTTGAGATATCCTCAAAACTTTGAGAGAAAGCCGATCACAAGTTAAGATGCTCCTTGTGCAATGTTGTGTCCCATCACCATGCACTGACCCAGAGTATCTTGTATTTGGCACAAAGAGATACAACTCGATTACACTAATATACATACACTCATCATCTAAAATACCATTTGCAGGCGTGAATTAAATTTATGATTTGCAAATAACCATTTACTGTTTTCTATTGGCTGGGTCTACCAAAGGGGGTCAAACCTGCGAGAGTGCATGTCAATATTACACTTCTCACATTGACATATATCACCCAGACATTAAAGTTGAAGTTAGAACTAGTATGATGCAAGCCCTATTTCTAGTGACAAAATCTATAAACGGCAACATATGTTCCTATTTAACAGATAAGGTAATCCATTCTCCATTCATGTGACAAATGGATTTCCGGTGAGCAAAGCAGTTTATATATATATATATATATATATATATATATATATATATATATATATATATATATATATATATACATACATACATACATACATACATACATACATACATACATACATACACACACACACACACACACATACATACATACATACATACATGATGTACGTACATTTACAGTCAATTTTATGTAGATGTGTGCACATTTACGTCACAAGTATATGGGGTAAAGGGTTATTGCATACTGGCGCGCTAGGCACTTATATTTGCCATACTGGCGTACTTTATTTTCCGTGCTGCGTATCAGCCATTTTTTTTTTTCTTAATTTCCGTACTTTGCGCTAGGGTTCAATTGCTACCTGTACCAGTGAACTTGGAACTCCCTTCTATATAATATTGAATTCAATTGACAAACTGCGGAAACACGAAAACACCAACCAACCTTTTAATTTCATATCCTACAATATACACTTTTCTACTACAAATCTGGCACAGGAATAAATAAAACTTTAAGAAGTTTTTCTACCAAAGTATAAACTTAATGAAAAAATATATGTTCCATACGTTTTAATCAATCGTTCGATATATCAATTTTTCTTATATTTATTATAAATTTAAGTGTGTTTTTACTATTTTAGACTTCTTTCAAACTGCATAATGGCGTATTTTCAAACTTGGTAATAATGTTCCTCTCCACTAATTTTAATGACAATTCCTGAATTTTAATGACTTATCGACAATACAAATTTCCCTCAAGGTTACAATTACATGTTATCATTGTTAATATAGCGACATCAGCAAATCTGAATATTTGAATATTGTTTATATCTCGGCAGTGGTGGATCCTAAGCTCATGGTTACTGTTACCTGTGGGCTTTCTTCTTTAGTGTTGTAAATTTTGACCTTGGGTGAACTTAAAAAGGCCCATGGTTACTGATAACACTAATAGTAAAGTACCTCGAGTTTCTTTTGAAAGGTAAAACTGACATACTGGCCTATATTTTGGTATTTTTTTATCTTGTCACTTCACTTTCCGTTTGAAAAAAAAGGTTGACACCAGAACTGTGTGAGAGCAGACTTCAATATTGCAAACGGTGACAATGACCTTGCATGAAGGTAACCTTGATTTTATTCCGAAGGTCACACGACCACTTCAGTCCATGCACCGAGGGTCAACTGAGCACAGGACTGTCACTATCCTCTTGGGGGTTTTGTGTGTGTGTGTGTGTGTGTGTGTGTGTGTGTGTGTGTGTGTGTGTGTTTTCTTTTTTCTTTTTTTTTTCTTGTTATTTTTTTCTTGATCTTTAAAAAATCTTCGTTAAATCTGCTTGAGTAATGATTTTGAAATTGCAGAATAAAAACTTCTGGGAACCCCTGGACCGCAATTTGTTCAGCATTGGTGCTGCGATTTTGCTTCGACTTTTCATTTTGTGTGCTTTTGTAATTTTCTACTCCCAAACCACATGTTATATTCGCTTGAACCTAGGCAGGAATGTGGTTGACGCAATCGCCACCAAACTTGTACATTTTGTGGCACCAATATGATTTCCTGATTAAAAGAAAAATCGAATTATGCAATACTCAGTGCTATAACACGTTGGCATGCTTAATATCGGAACACCTAGTGTACGTGTATATCCATGTATCTTTCTCCAGAATTTATAGAGACTAGATCCACTTGCTACTCGGTGCAGATGTACCTTGGCAGCAGGATCTAAGTTAGGTCCCTAAGTGAGTATCTGGTTGACTCATATCTATAAATGTCAGCGGACAGTTAATCAAGGCTCAGTCTTGTTCATCTTTGCTCAGCCCAACTCTGCTCGGCACAGATTGGGAAATATTTGGGTTCAATTTCTCGAGGTCAGCTGGGAACAACCTGTTTATAGAGCCCTCTTTTTAAGAATATGCTCTGTCTTACGAACGTTGAAACCAGCTTTGTTCTGGTTTGGTACTAATTTATTTTTCTCATGAAGGAAGATTAGAGTGTAGTCACTGAAAATTGCTTTCCTGTTACAATGCACATCAACTCCTGCAGGTAGAACATGGCGCCAACATGGACAATGCGACATTTCATATAACTCATATGTATCATGTATTTCATTTCATGGAAAACACAACTGGGGAGTGGAACAGGGCTTTAACATACCGTTATTGCTAATCTTCATACACACACACACACACACACACACACACACACACACACACACCACACACACACACACACACACACACACACATATATATATATATCCCGTAGAAGTTTAAACTCTTTTCAGAAAATATGGGCTATTAAATGTGGATATGGTGATTCACTTATATTATTCTTGCTATTACATTTTATTTGAATGAAAACAAACACCGCCAAGAAGAAAACTTCTCTTTTTCCTCAGGAACACAAAATTTAGCCATTTTTGTTTACTATTTTTGATTGAAGTTGAGGTCTGTTACATTTCTTCTCCTTACAGGGCAGATGTGTGGTGACGCTCCACACAGCCCGTGTTCAAATCACTGAGCTGAACCCTCACTTGGTGTGTGTCTTGTGCGGTGGATACTACATCGATGCCACGACCATCATTGAGTGTCTCCATTCTTGTAAGTCAGAGACCAAGCACGCCATTCTGGCGAATTAATTTATGATTATGGGTTTGGAAGTTCAGTATTTGTATGATTACTGTGTACAATGGAAATGTATACGTGGTGCATGGAGGTTACTTGAACTGATGAAACTGACGTATTTGATGGGCCACAGATCGATCCTGTAGAATATCCGTTGAAAAGCAAAGTAATATTTGATAAGCTTCCAGAAGCAACAACATGACAATCACACTTGTCTTAAAATTATTGGATTTTTGGAGTTCAACACAAGTCACAAGCTGTACGTTTTTCCAGGAGTAAAAAGGCCATCACTTGTAATCTGTTTTGGGCTTTTTTGGCTCTGCAGCCTATGGTGAAGCTAAGTAATTATAGAACTGCCCGGGGCATTATGGTTCAGGATTATATGCTTTCTACTTGTATTCATCATGTCGTGTACCCTGGGCTCATGATGTACAACCGGGATGTTCATAATATGGATTGTACATCAATTACAGTGTAGAATATACATACAAATATCCGAGAAATAGGATATGCACATATCATATCAAATCATTTACTTTGGGAGATTTAATGAGTGTTTGCGACCCCCAGCAAGGTGACGGGAGACAAAGTCGCGCAGCTATGTCGCAGCAGACAACGGCTCATTGTGTAACCTGGTACACGTATCTTCTGTTTTGCTTTCTTTGTATACATATTGTAGTCTCTGGACATGACGCGGAATTCTTTCATGCTGTCTGTTGCTCGCGGGATGACACATTGTACGCTGGTGCACCTTGGGCCCTGCTGGTTTGGCCGTCATAGTCTGTACACAATACATATGTCGCTCAGTTATTCTCTCGTCACAAGCAAATCTGCGGTTTGGTTTGATTTCTTGGTTTCCTTTTGTCATCTCAAAACAAATGTTAAATATTTTAGATTGTAATGATCAGTTTGGCATCATGTGCAAGCCGTTCGCTCTCAGTACAATCCTGATGACGACATGGGCTTTTTCTCGAATTTAGTTCATCTGCAGAAACTCGTGCGGGCTCTATTGCTGCAGCGATGGTTGCAAGATCTATATTAAATGCGCTACTATATGTATATATATGTAAACCATCTCTTTCAGTTTGCAAAACCTGCATTGTACGGTACCTGGAAACCAGTAAATATTGCCCCATATGCGACGTCATGGTACACAAGACCAGGCCTCACTTAAACATCAGGTATGCATGATCAATACAATTATGTGATACAAGTATATACAATGCATATTGCCCCACGTGTCTTCCGCCACAAAACAGACCCGTTATTATTTTACTGGAAATGAGTAATAATATTAAACATATAGTACAACAGGCAGTACTTCAATTCATAGATTTTTATGCCCCCCTTCGAAGAAGGTGGGGCATATAGCGTTGCACATGTCGGTCGGTCGGTCGGTAGACTGTGGTTTCCGCACAATAACTCAAGAAGTTTTTGAGCTAGGACTTTGATACTGTACAGATATATCATTCTAGTCAAAAGCTAGGCAAAGTTCGAAGATGGATGACCTTGACGTAATTTCCAAGGTCACAGTGGTACCTGAGTTAACTTTAGTTTTCGCACAATAACTGAAGAGGTTTTTAAGCTAGGACTTTTATATTTCACAGGATCATAGTCCATATTTGGGGCTAGGCGAAGTTAAAAGAAGGATGACCTTGACCTCATTTTAAAGGTCACAGAGCCACTTTACTGAATATGGTTTCATGCTTTCTGCATGATAACTTATACCGTGGAGCTAGGACTTTTATATTGCACAGCTTTATGGTTCTCTGTAAGGGCTAGGTTGAGTTTGAAGATGGGTGACCTTGACCAAGTTTTCAGGGTCACAGAGAGATTGTAGTTAGACTGTGGTTTCCGCACAATAACTCAAGAAGTTTTTGAGCTAGGACTTTGATACTGTACAGGTGTATCATTCTAGTCAAAAGCTAGCAAAGTTTGAAGATGGGTGACCTTGACTTAATTTCCAAGGTCACAGTGGTACCTGAATTAACTTTGGTTTTCGCACAATAACTGAAGAGGTTTTTGTAAGCTAGGACTTTTATATTTCACAGGATTATAGTCCATATTTGGGGCTAGGCGAAGGTCGAAGATGGATGACCTTGACCTCATTTTAAAGGTCACAGAGCCACTTTACTGAATATGGTTTCATGCGTTCTGCATGATAACTTATACCTTGGAGCTAGGACTTTTGTATTGCACAGCTTTATGGTTCTCGGTAAGGGCTAGGTTGAGTTTGAAGATGGGTGATCTTGACCCAGTTTTCAGGGTCCTGGATGATTGTCCGTATTCGGGTCTAGGTCAAGTTTGAAGATGGGTGACCTTGACCTAATTTCATAGGTCACAGAGCCACTTGTTGAATACTGTTTCTGCATGATAACTTGCATTTTTAGAGGTAACCATTTTATATTGCACAGCTTTATGGTTGCCTATAAGGGCTAGTTTGAGTTTGTAGATGGGTGACCTTGACCCAGTTTTGAGGGTCACACACTGACAGTAGTCTTCCTGTGTTTTTTGCACAATAACTGAAGAAGTTTTTGAGCAAGGACTTGGATACTGCACCGCTATATAGTCCTTGTTAAGGGCTACAAGAAATGTAAAGTTTGGTGACCTTGATCTAAATTCCAAGGTCACATATTCACCTGATTTAACTTTGGTTTCTGCATGATAAGTGAAGAGGTTTTTATAGCTAGGACTTTTCTATTGTACAAGATTATAGTCCATATTCGGGGCTAGTCGAAGATATAAGTTTAAAGATATGTGACATTGATGTATGATCAACCTTCACTTATTTTGTAAGCTCACGAGTGCCCCATCTACCACTATCAATAGGGTAGTGAGGGCAAGGGTAATGAGGGTGGGGGGCATCTATGTTTTACAAACATATCTTGTTTTCTCTCTTGGTGTCGTTATTTAAATGTCATTTACAGCCGAGTATACACGGGACAGTACAAACTGTCAGAAGCAATGGAGGTTGATATTGTGAAAATAAAGAAACATAACGGACAATAATCAACGTAAATCATACCATAAGACTCATCAATGACTTTTATTTCTTTTTATAGGCCAGATAAAACTCTTCAAGACTTGGTATATAAACTTGTACCTGGGCTATTCACCAGTAAGTAACTTGATCCAGTCTGAAACTTCTTTCTTCCTGTTGCTCCCTTTATCGTTTTTTAACTCAGCTAACTTACTAGTCAGGCTGAGCTTTTAGGAGGCTGAGTTGTCCGTTGTCCGCGCGTTGGTTTCACAACTACATTTTCCACTTCTTCTCCAAAACCGTCAGCCAGATTTACTTCAAACTTGGCGGCAATGTACCTTGGATGGATCTGCACCAAGTTTATTAAAATGGTCACGCTCAAGTGATTTGGGGGGGGGGCAAATGTTAAAAATTCTTCTCCCGTTGACCCAATTGCCTTGATATCACACAGGAACACTCCTAGGGACTGCTAGTTCCTAATTTTTTCAACAGGTGGCGCTGCAATTCCATTTTTAATGATTGTTGTGTTTTTTCGCTAATTTTGACTTCTCCAGAGCCGTCATTCAGATTTAGCGGAAACTTGGTGGACATGTTCCTTGTGGAAGGGTCAAACAAAGTTGTTCACGAGGTGCACTGCTGTGAATTCTTGATTTTTAACAATTTTTTCCGTTCGGATACTCATGGGCAAATGCACCTTTCCTATTGATTACCATGTAAGTCAATGGGCATTCTAATGCTGATTCACGTTTTCAATTTCTCAGAAATCGTTGCCCAGATTCACTTCAAGCTTGATAGCAATATACGTTGGGTGGGTCTCTATCAAGTTAGTTTAAATGATCACGCTTAGTGATTTTTTGGATTTTTTTTAATGAATTTTCGGGCGGTTTTTTGTTTTGTTTTTTTTGGGGGGGGGGCAAATCTCAAAAAAAAACTCCGAAACCGCAACCCAATACGCCGTATGCATAGTAATTTCCCGCCATAAAGCACGGGTTCGATGTCAGGCGATCACGGGGGACGTGCGGGTCACATCACTGTCACAGATCGGGCCATATGTTAATTTCTCACAATATTTGCATTTTTTGAGAAATATAAGTTTACAAACGCCAAACTGGTAATCATCTAGTACTTCCCGAGCCATATATAAAGAAAATTTTCCATCTGCCTTTGATAAGTATTCTTTATTTCCAAAATATTAGTAATATCCCGCTTGTCCGCACAGGTACCGACCCGTATCTCGCCATATCCCGCCAAGCGAGACAAGGCTATGAGGCATGCAGTTGTGGCGGGAAATTAATATGCATATCTCCTATTGCTTTCATATCACACAGGAACACTCCTGGGGTCTCATAGTTCTTGATTTGTTCACCAGGTGGCGCTGTAATGTTCAGCTCAGCTTACTTGCTAATCAGCCTGTGCTTTTAGGAGGCTCAGTCGTCCGTCTTCGAAATACTTCCAAATGTCATATGCACTCAGCTTAACCTCAACACAGGTCTATTCGGTTGCATCCCTGATTTTGTGGGACAAGTTTAGGTTAGCTGAGCATGGGCTGTTCACGTAGCCCTCTAGTTTGATATCCTATTGCATCCATCAGTCAACGTATTAATTGTTGATATGCACAGTAAAGAAACTACATTTGTTTTAAAGATTACTAAGAAAAAACACGAAAAACTCAAATTCATGACAACATAGTCACCACGTGTAAATAGGGTAGTACCTGCTATATGCGACCATCCCTACGGCCAACCAACACAGTTGCAAATTACAGGTGGTCGTTCACTCCAGGTGAGAGCTTGGCTCGGGAATCTTCCCAAGGCAGGCGTGGTGCACGCTAGTGTTGGCTGAGCCACAGGACTTTCTTGTACACAAACGTGCGTGGTACGTTCATGTTTGAAATAAACATGTTTTTTGCTGCATTATTCTTATTTATGCTGAATAACTTTATCAAAAAGAAACCCATGCCAATCATGGTCGCTGTGTAATCAGTAAAGGTTCAAAGACAAACCTATGAAGTTTCACAGGTCGAGTGAGTACCTTAATTTAAATCTACTCAAAATCGCCACGTGAAAGGCAACACGACTTCGCTCCCACTAAGGGGCCGTCCATAATTGTCAACATTTTCTTCTATGTCCAAAATGGCCATAGAGGGAGGGGGTCAGAGCCAGATGGCCATAACTTTCAAACCTAAAAAATGTTGATTTTCTACATCCAACACTTTCAGTTCCCCTGTAAACTCTTCAACCTGCCACTTTGCATTGTTAACCTTTCTTCCCATCAACCCCTATATGTAATCCCCATTCAGTCAGCTGGAACAGATACGTGCAGATACAACCATCGAGCTCAGTGAGACCGAATTAGCACAGCTGAATATTATCGCCAAAAATCCGGGATGCATGATAAAAAATACTAAATTATTGTATTTAAAGGTTACCACATGGTTGTAGCTGTATCACCCCTTGTATTAACCTCAGAACACCCGTATCATTACTCAACCTTCGGTCAATCAAAAAACAGTATTCTCACAGACCCCCTAATTATAAATTCATAAATATCAACCTTGTAGCATCCATCTTCAGGTTGATCATATGCAAAACAAAAGCTCTGTAGTAGACGGCACCACAGACACAAGGTGCCGGCCAGTTCAACTGACCGCGCGCGCGCGAGAGAGAGAGAGAGAGAGAGAGAGAGAGAGAGAGAGAGAGAGAGAGAGAGAGAGAGAGAGAGAGAGAGAGAGAGAGAGAGAGAGAGAGAGAGAGAGAGAGAGAGAGAGAGAGAGAGAGAGAGAGAGAGAGAGAGAGAGAGAGAGAGAGAGAGAGAGAGAGCGGGCATGTTCCAAGTTGCAATGCACTTCAAATCAATCCAATTATTCGAAATAACGTTTGAATACATGAGAATTGTGATAATTGAATGAATGACAGTTACATTTTGGTCATATAGGGGCCTATGACGACAAAAAATCAGGGTTTTTTACTGTTTGACACTCGAGAAACTCGGCAAAAAGCATTCGTTTGGGGTGTTATTGCCACATTTTCCTAATCGCTGGTCGCGTTCTGCAGGTGGTCGCTCATGACAGTGCCTTTAACATTAGAAAAATGTTGGTGCATACGGAAAATGCCGTTTTGAGCAGGTGATCGCTGACCATGGGATCCCTAATGGCAGGTACTACTGGACAGTCTAATACATAGTATCAGTAGAA
This sequence comes from Hermodice carunculata, assembly GCA_964020975.1. Classification (NCBI taxonomy): domain Eukaryota; kingdom Metazoa; phylum Annelida; class Polychaeta; order Eunicida; family Amphinomidae; genus Hermodice; species Hermodice carunculata. The sequence goes on along the minus strand of OZ026616.1, from coordinate 56,775,997 downwards.
ATGAAACTTTAATGGTCACTTTAGCACTTGGTGACCTTCTGTTGATTTTACAACTAAACATTCGTCCACAAAATATACAATGAAACACGGTAACGGTGTGTCTTAGCATACATTATAATGCATGAGCTTTTGTGGATATTAATTGATGTTTGCTGTATTTTGCACCATTTTTACTGAAACTAAGGTTTCTTTACTTGAATCTGCGTGCTCCCTTTCCCACCAGCAAGGGAGATGCACTCGTATTAGTTTGATGTTGTAGAAAATGGTCAAAGTCGTGGTCATTTCACACACACACACAGCATACATACACACACACCACCACCACCACCACCACCACCTCCACCATTATTTACGCCAGCATTATTGAGCTTGTAGTGGCAGCTGAGTGCTTATAGTGGCAGCTGAGCCTATGACTCTCGCAAACTAGTTGCATTTGGGAATACTTACAAGAGGAAATTGTTAATTTTGATCCTCCAGGGGCATATATTGCATAAAAGATTGTACTCACACGAAAAAGTATGTTTTGCACAGCCACATGCACTGAACCACCAAAATTTTGAAGTCAAGCCTAAATTTGAACCGAAACAATCTCCAAGCACAATTATGTTACTAATAAAACTAAAAAATTATTAATGATGATTCCCATTCAAGTTATGAATAAGGGTTTCTACACCAGTGGGTCGTGGAGCAAGAAAGTTGGTGAAGGTCACTCAGAAATGAAATGTGTACAACTTCGGCACAGGCGCGTTATTCTCTTGTAAAGGCTGTTTCTGAAATACTGCTTTAGTCTATATTACGAAATAAATTGCCCAAGGTAAGAGCTATCCAACGATCTTTAAAATATTTATTTTTTAATGATTGAGGAAAACGTGTTTTCGCATTAGTTAGAAAAGCAGCGCAAAAGTAAGCCAGGCATGCTCATTTACTAAATATAATGTACATAGCTTCAGTTAAGCCTCACCATGGAGCTATCATGACTACATAAGTTCACCAATAAGGCTCACCATGGAGCTATCATGACTACATAAGTTCACCAAGGGCGCACTTTTCTCCCAGGTTGGATATAAAAAGGTTCCCTTATCCCTCTGCATGATAAGCTCATTCAAGTTCTTTCATTCTCTCGTTGTTATCACTCGCACAATCTGATCTCATTTTCATTGATCATTTTGGGAACTCAACCGGCATATCACCTGTTTTCTTTGATCTCATGAGCTAATGTTGTTTTATTAGTATTTTATCATACATGTCTTACTGTATTTGTTGTGCTAAAAAAAGTCATATTGAAATCCTTCACGCAAAAAAACACGAATTCAATATATGTTTAATCAAGCCATGCTTCAGTTTTTATCTGGGTCAGCTAGAGCATGATATGTTAGGTTACGGAAAAATCACTGACCAAAATCGTTATCTAACTAGTATGAAAAGAGTTCCAATGTACGCGTCATACCAAGGAGGCTAGACGTGTAACCTCCTCGGTCACACCGAAACGTAAATAAAAATTGTGAATGAATATGACCCCGTGTAGTTGCTTACAGGAACTATAACAGGCGACTTTGGGTAACTGGTCTTGTGTTTGTTAATTGTATGTATAGTTCTCATATTATTCTTGTGTTTGTCAGATGAGATGAAGAATCGTCGAGAATTTTATGCAACCAATCCGCTTCCAGGTACGTGTAGTGTTTTAAGTTTCTGTTTTGTTCACATGTTTGTTATGTAAGTTGTTGGGCTCTGTAAACGGTATTTGATCTGCGATTCACTTCCCAATCACAGTATTTTAACTTCCTACGCACACAGTTTTCGTTGGGTGTGTGCGTCTGTTTGTGTCAAAGTCTGCTGAGCACGGGCTGTTCTATCAGCTTTTTGTTTGCACAAGATTAAAAAAAAATACCATCAGCATTTAACCATTTAATAAGTATAAATACATTTTTAATGGATAATAATAACAATAATAATAATAATAACAACAACAATAATAATAATAATAATAATAATAATAATAATAATAATAATAATAATAATAATAATAATAATAATAATAATAACAAATGACACACAGTAATAGCGATCTGTAAGCAAATGTTTGAACTCCTATAGATCAATTGATAATCTCTTAAAAATTATGAAAGATTTCCCTTTAGTCAAGTTTTTCACTTTTCATCTTTTTAAAGCATATGTCACTGGGGGAGTTGAAGAAACCATTGATCTCACGGCTGACAATTCTGTGTCCATGGAAGAGGAGAAAATCAGTGTTTCTTTAACATTTAGTCCGGAGTAAGTCAAGGTTTATAATTATTCAAGAATGAGGACCCTTTTAGCTAAGCTGGATTCCAAAGCCAGCAAACGTTCTTTGGATGGGTTTGACACTCAAAATTTGTTTTTCTCGGAAACCGGCAAACGGAGGCTTAGCATGAACATTTTTTCAATGAAGAAGGTATCTTTGAGCTGACAAAATACATTGCGCCTAATATGTGTATCTACGTGATTGTCACTACAAGCTAAAATGATTAGTCTAGGACATATAAGTTTAAACTAATAAGAGTCGGGCTTGAAATTTTCCACAAAATTGGTCTTACTGGGGTAAATTCTGAAGTTACAAATGTGCATCATTAGAGCCCAGGGCCATCTTGGTCCTCTTGTACCTTTTGTCCTGAGTAGAGTCTGGGGCTTAAGGTTTAATTATTCTAGAGTGAGTACCATTGATCTGTAGATCAAGATCCACAAAAGTTAAGGTCCCAGGTCAGCATGACTGAAAAACACATTTTCTTTTGTTTTTCCTTCAGCCTTCAGTAAGTCAGTGTCTTAAGTTGTAATTATTTATCATCAACCTATACGTTTCGGTTTTCACTTATAATTATTGACCATTATTTCCGTACAAGTCAAATAAGCCAACCAAGGTATGACATTATTATTGAGCTTTGGCCCTGAGTATTATTAGATATGATTATTCACCTCTAGCCTTCAGTAAAATTAAGGTATTAAATTATAGGTATTGATCTTTAGCGATAGGTAACGCAAGGTATTAAGTTATAATTGTTAATCGTTTGCCTATAAGGCAATGTCTTCTGTTTTAATTATTGACCTTTGGCCCCGAATCAGCCAAGATCTGATATTATATTCATTGGCCTTTAACCCTGAGCAAGTTAGAGTATCAATTTACAATTATTGACGTGTATTCATGAGCATTACTGGTCAAGGACTTGAATAATAATTATTCACCTTTGACCTACCGTAAATTAAGGTATTAAGTTATGCTTATTGACTTCTAGGCATGAGTAAGTCAAAGTATTAAATCATAATCATGACAGTAACCTTCAGCCCCATGTAAGTTGCGGTCTCAAGTGATATCCATTGACCCCATGCCTTAAACTAAGGTAGGATCTTAATTATTGACTTTTGCTCGTCGGTTTGGTCTAGCTGGGAGTGTAAAGAGCATTTGATTATTCCTTCGATCAGAAAAACAGCGGCTATGTCTAAGTTAATTTCATGGGCACACAGCACATTAGCTTTGCGAAAAAACACAGCCTAGTTGAACATTCAAGAGAGGGAACGGATAAGGCTTCTGGTACCATTATTGGCTGTGTCAAGAGGTGAAGGGTGCATAGGTTCAACTAAAATCACAGTTTTTATTGATAAGTAATTCAAAAAAATGTTGATAACATAGAAATTTTGTGAAATGGTAGAATGTATAAAGCAAACTGATATAGCTATATATTTACAGTCAAATATGTTGCTGGCACTCCGGTCTAGGGCGATTTATTAGCATTAAACATGGCTATACCCTGCATATTATTCATGGTGCGTTGAATATTTCAGCGCAATGTGAATTGAAGGCAAAATTACGACTTTGAGTCAGTGTGGACCTAAGTAAACACACTGTTTACATAAAACTAGATATATAATTACATGTATTTGAGCAAGTGTCAATGGTTGGCCATGTAATATGTGCACTGTATTGGCATCAAACAAAAGCAATTGCAATGATACATCTGAACATTTCCATAAAAGGCTTTGGCAATGACATTTACGGATATGAAGTCAAAAGTCATTGAATCAACAAGTGACGGTATGCTGGATAAAAGGAAACAAGACAAAGACAGTCACAACACACAAACACCATCGGTTAAGACATCCATACACATTTTCAATTCTTGTATATAAAGACACAGACAAACATCTTGTACCGCAAAACCTGCCTGTTGTGGTCTGGCAAGAGTCTCCAAAAACTATAACTGTCCAGATTAAACACGGTTAGACCTTTTGAACCTCCGAATACATTCATAAATTGTTTGCTTGTGTCATTTAGGAACGATAGTAAGCAACCTTACAGATAAAATAAAACCGTTTTCCTTAGCTCCAGGGATATATATTTAAATGCTGTTACCGCATGTATTACAACTTATCTGCAAAGTACATGTTACAATGATCTATTGCGTCAAGTTTAAATTTTACACAACAGACAAAATTCTGATGTGGAGAGGTGTCAGCTACATGAAAACGGTAAAAATATTTGGTTCCGAGCAAAACCCAATATATCCACATTTCAGAGATGTCCATAATACCCAGGTTGCCATGAGAACGTTTTTCACTGTACTTTCGTTGTTATAATACAGAACGGTTGCCGTTTTCAAGTAAAGGGCACATTTGGTACTTTGAACCATCTTTTAATCCATTTTAAGTAAAACGTACAGCCTATGGAGGACCACTCTTTATGTTGAAAGACTACCTGAATACAAATTTACAGTGGGATCCAACGGTGAACAGTGAATCCATGCGGCGAAAATGGGTCAAAGGGGCTTTAACGTCCAGTGGCAGTGCATTGTGTGAAAGTAAAAAAAATAATTGTTCAGGTTGACATTAAAAAGAAAAAGTTCTGTAGCATCATAAAATCTTTACTAAGTTGAAAAGAATGGTACAAATAGACGTGCTGTATCAAATGCATAACTGTTAGAGAGAGATTTCATACAATTGAGGCTTCTTCTTTATAACAGAGGCAGTACATGATTGTAAGCGATAGCACAAAATGAAAGTGAAACTAATACTTCAGCCAGGACGAGGGTGCAGATGTTGAATCACGGTGTACCAAAATAGTTCCACATTAAAAATTTTACGCAGAGCGATAACGAGCATAAGTATTGACACAATGGACGACATGCATGGAAGTGGGCTGGCTCACTATGTTGGCCCAAGAAATTGTAGTGGATAGCATAAGTGCCAACTCCTGCAGTCGCAATCACCACAAAAGATGCCCTCATCTGAATCATTACAATGATCCTAATCAAATTTCTGGCACAAAAACCTTTCATTGAAGCACCAGCATGTTTTTATTTCCAGAGGAAAGATGGTGCAAGTCAACATCTTTTCTCAGGAAACTTTGGGTACGCGTCCCGAGAAAAGGTATGGAATCAGTCTCTAAGCAAGCACCGAAAGGGTTTAATGAAAAAGTATTAACGAAAGCAACAGCCACGTTATACTGCAAAGCGAAAGTATCAAGTGACTGCATACACTATAGCTGTGGGCACTCTAACTATAAGAGCCCCAAGCACAGTGACACGTTAGCGTGATGACACACAATGAAAGTGAAACTGATATATTATCTCACATTGACCGAAGTGGAAGCTTAACTTAGACGGAAATGTCACAAGAACAATACATAACTGTAAACAATGACTTGATTCAGCACAGAACTGGTGCGTTTGTATAGATAAAAATGAACGCTGGGTACCTGTATAACTTTTATGTAAATTGATGATGAAGTTAGGCATAAAGTTTGGCAGTTGGTGCAAATTGTATACCCAGACACCAGCTTCGTCACCCCTCCCCCATCTGCACACTGAAACGACAGAGATGAAGTTATGTTGCTTTAGTGAAAATATAATTCAAGTAAAATCAATTGGAATTAACCCAACTCCCGTTGTGACGTGTAACAAAACATTGGCCTGGGTTTTATTTCAGTGGAAAACCTGTCAAGCAGTATGATAACACATGCACGGTCTCTATCCATAAGAACAGCTCAGAAGGCCCAGAGGTAAATTACTGTGCATGTACATACCGTCCTACGCGTTACAGTTCGACTGATGCGATGTTGTGTGTCATATAGATGACTGACCGAGTTTCAATGCGCGACTGTTAAAACTACAGTTAGACTTATTGTGGCCCCCCAAAAAACCGTGTACCATGTGTATTTTAGTAATTATTGTAACAGTTTTGTATAAAAGATATATATGTGCTTGAAGGTTTTCTGCTCAGTGTACGCTGAAGAAAATATGTAATATAGAACCACTGATACGGCAAACTAAACTTTAACACCAGAAACAATAGCATTAAAAACTCAACTTTAACCGACGTTCGTTACCAAAAACAAAAGCACGTTTTCAAGTATGTAAATTGCGTATACGTTTCCTTTTTCATGTTTTTTTACAGGGTGTCAGCAAGAGGTATTTTTTGTGCCCCGCGGCGGTGACTATTGGTCACTTAAAAAAGTTGCTTCGCTTGAAGTTTGAATTACCTGGTTTATGCGAGGTATGGTATGATTTGATGTTTTTCATCAATTTTTGTGTTAATAAAATACTAGGTCCTTTCTACTGATGGAACAACAATTCAACAGCAATAATTTGTTGATGTCAACAATGTAAGAGAAAGTAATTGAGAGTATTTTTTAACATTTGACGACAGTAACAGCCAAGAATTTTTCATTGTTTCGACAATGAGAAAGAAACAATAATTTTGTTAAACGTGTTTACATAAGCTATATAATAAGTGTATGAGAATAATTCATTCATTTCAACATGCTCAGAGTTATGCCATAAAATAAATTTAAATAAAAGAATACAAATGTATTTGCAGGTAGATATTTTCCACACAGATGAGCCATTAAGTGAAAATTATACACTTATGGACATAGCATATATTTACACATGGCGAAAGGTAAGTGTGTCACAAGTTCCACCTCATTAGTAATTACAGGTGCAGCACAGATACACTCCACAATAGCGTGTTCTATGTATGTTTTTCATGCGTGAAGGAATGACGTAACTTTGTGTCTAATGAACTAATGTATTTGAAAGTGCTGTAAGTGAGATGAAAGGAGTAGATAAATGATATATTCAGTTGCATGTTTTCGATGCAATTCTTTTATGAAAACAGCATGGAAGAGTAAAAGCATAGCCAAAAAAAGGATGGACTATATTTGGGTTTACCTAAACGTTATTCCAGTGGCCACTTGCACATATATTCTTGGACGCTAAGTTTTTGGTTTTGGTTTTTAACCCGAGTACTTGCTTATAACGAAAGTATGGATGAGGACGCAGGTTGAACTGCGCTGTTGGTAAAGTGTTCAACTTTTCAAATTCTTGTGTAACTTCGTTTTCATTACAGAGAGGACCACTCAACTTATTCTACGTTGTGTATGAGGATTTGTCCAAGAGGCGAAAACCGTCAGAACACAATAAAAGTGAACCAGTCACAAAGCAGAGGAAAGAATCTAATGAAATACATAAAAACAAAACTGACAGCATTCTTCAATCTCCACCACAGGAGGCTGCAAGTGCTAATGAACCACAACTGACACCAAACGAAAATAACTGCCATACACCAGAAAGTAACGGGAAAGGTACGACAGGGACCGGCAGTGAAGCTAATAAGACTGATGATGAAACATGCATGGATAACAGTTCTCAAAAGGTGCATACCCCAGCTGAGAGTATTTCTAGGGAGAAGCCAATACCAGTCAGTAATCTTGCAGAAAAACCTAGCAAATCAACATGCAACTTACAAAACGATGACCCCGTACCTGATGTCCCGTCATGTGACACCATACAAGATATTAGAAGCGTATCTCCTGAAGTAACGTTGACAGTAAACAACAATATAGTGTCTAATGAACCAGTCAATGAAGGTGATAAATGTGTTTTCAAGGAACCCGCACCGGTGACCCAAACACAGACACAACCAGTAACGTGACTGCCACACCTAGAACACAAATGAATCTTTTAAGACAAAAGTCCAACAGGATACTTGTAGAATATAAACATGTGGGACACGGAGACACACAATAGTAAAGATAAAACTTCTTTAAAAAAATATCTGTTCGCATTCCAATATGGTGCTTACTTTAGTTTCAGCAATTGTTGTTGGTCGTTCTATAGGGTATAACAAAAAGTTAAAATAAATTGAAACTCCAAGCATGATTCACTTTTTGGTTATGAAATGCACAACTAGCAACATAAAACAGTATATTTGACATTGGACAACAAAGCAAACTAAAGCCTTGTCTTTTGCTATGTACGTGCTCATTGATATTCGCTTATGAGCAGACAGAAGCCATAGTACAATGTTTATTAGATGGCTGTGATTGAACCGTTTAGCTCCTGGTAGCTTGCCTATAAACCTGGACCAAACTTCAAGACTCTGTGTCAAAATTGCCGGTCTATGAAGCTAATTTGGTACCTTTATTGCCTTCTTTGTCAGTGCTTCCATGTATCATTATTTTGGCCTTATGCTCAAAATAGGTTTTCTTTACAAGCACCACAACAGTTCAATGACAGAAAAGATTTTTCATCAAGTTCGTCACTTTACAAAACGACTCTTTGGATTGAAAGGGATATCATTGTCGACTGTTTTGATGCCTGTCGTATATCATATAACCTCAAAAGCTGTTGAATGTTAGAGTTCAATGACAGAAAAAGATTTTTCATCAAGTTCGTCAGTTTACAAAACGACTTTTTGGATTGAAAGGGATATCATTGTCGACTGTTCTGATGTCTGTCGTATATCATATAACCTCAAAAGCTGTTGAATGTTAATATTAAACTTCATTAAATTTTGTTTCGAACTCTCACGCGCACGCATACCTTAGGAAAACCTAGGTCACATGCAAGACAAAGCCTGCTTAGCGACCACGTGCCTCCCACCCACCCCCACCCTCCGACTCTGCTTCTCTGAGGTTCACAGAAAGCGCTCAGTATTGTCAGCTAAACCCGCAAATATTCATATATTCTTTGCATAGAGCTTTTAATCCTGTACAGACAGTTTTTTAATTCACTGCTCGGAGTTGATGCACGAAACTCTATGCAGAGAGATATTTTTTCATTCTCTACAAAGTGTTTGAATTTTCTGTAGAGGGTTTTCAATTCTGTGCCGGGAGTTTTTAATTCCCAACAGGGAGTTTTTAATTTCCACAGCGAGTTATGCATAAAACTCTCTGTATAGTTTTTAATTCTGTGCAGAGACTTTTGGTGCATTAACTCTTTCGAGCCTCATTACAACATGTTTCAAACATTCAATTTCTGAAACGATCCCCAGTTATCCCAGACTTCCCCCAGGCCAACACAATAGTCAATTCATTTTCCACCTAATCTATATTATGGATTAAACTTTGGTCTCCAATATGAGCTTGTACGTTCTGGAAACATCTTAATATTACTCTCAGAACTCTATCCACAGATGCTGTCCAATTCGTAGCGATCAATATTCCTTTATGATACGGTCCCGTGTTGTGGTCTCGCAAGTGGACATTATCTTGCGCGAATGTCAGAAAGTTATCCAATGGTGGATCTGGAATCTGTGGGTAGAGAGCTTTTATTTCTCTGCGTAGAGTTTACTAAAGGAAGTGCCTAGAGAGAATTTATTTTTAAAAATTCTATGCAGAGTTTTTTTTTTTTTTTTATTATTCTCTGCAGAAAACATCCTGCATACCGTTTATGCATGAAACTTTTGGTAAAGAGCTTTTAATGCTATGTAGAGACTTTAAAATATACTGTGTAGAGAAATAAAATCTCTCTGCAAACATTTTATACCTCCCTGCAGGGAAATACATGTTATGATAGTATTTAAACACTGCCTAAATACTCTGCAGGCTGTATATGAATATTTACTGGTTTAGGTTGCCACAGTTCAGTCTTGCCCGGAACAGAGTTTTGTCAACGCAGGTAAAAACCAATGTTTTGGATCGGAAGCTCAACGTGCATCTCCGGCAGAGAGCGTCACTGGTATAGTTAAGGAACTAGCAAGTACTGTGCCTGGATATTACAGTTTCGTCTGAAATATTTTGTCATGTTTCATATAACAGACATTGACTGTTATAGACACTGCAATAGGATCCCCTGATTCACTGGCAAACTTTTCGATAGAAGTCTCTGTCTACATACATTATACTTACTGGAGTGGCCACGGGCCTTCAGGGATAAGGACTGACCTATATGCATATCATTTTCTAAGTAAACTGAACTCTTCCAATCATGTTAACCACGACAAAACTTGCGCTCTCCTAATTAGTATGACGATTCCGGATTCAAATGCCTTGTGACAATATCTTTCTTTCAAGTGCCAACTAATGTCTAGGTATATATCTGCAGAGTGAGAACACAGAATGGTACAAGCCCTCAACGTTCCTTGGTGCACCAAAACCGGCCGAGGAAAGTTATTGTCTCAGATCACCATATAGCGCTGAAAAAGTTCACAGCGTGTATTTCTCTCTCTCTCTCTCTCTCTCTCTCTCTCTCTCTCTCTCTCTCTCTCTCTCTCTCTCTCTCTCTCTCTCTCTCTCTCTCTCTCTCTCTCTCTCTCTCTCTCTCTCTCTCTCTCTCTCTCTCTCTCTCTCTCTCTCTCTCTCTCTCTCTCTCTCTCTCTCTCTCTCTCTCTCTCTCTCTCTCTCCCTACCCAGTGAAGACAAAGTTGCTTGCCAAAGCAGGATTCAACGACTTGAACTGCATTTGTACAGGCTACATAGATGACTCAACAATCAATCTTACACAAATACATGCGTGCAATGTATATGGATCTCCACAAAAGGCATGACGCGGAGTCTATTCTGTCATAATTGCCACCCTTGTCCTGTCAAAAGTTTTCCATATTCGTAACTAATATTATTTCAAGTTGTGTTTGATCAGAACAGTGCAATCCCAGCACTTTTTTGAAGGTAAACTTCGTGAAAGGCTCGGCAACTGATGTCAGTATTTAAGCAATTGCTGTTCTATTAATTTCAATTGTGAAATCTATGCATGCTGTGTTTCGCTTTTCTCCGTCAGTACCTTTTTTCTGTACAGAACACTATAATACAAAGCAAATGGTAAGTAAAATAAGTGAACATATTTTCATCTTTATGAAACTTACATTACCTTCAATAACTGAATGTTACTGACATCACTGTGTGCGTGTGCACTGTATAGAGGAAGTCAAATCTTTCGAAACACAGCAAACAGCAAGTGTCAAGTTACCAGCAAAGCTTTCTACTTCGTTGTCATGACGGTGTAATATTCTGAGCGCATGTTCGTGTCCTGGTCAAAGCACACTAGCAAATTACATTAACTGATATGTGTACAAAAGTGATTGGGATATCAATTTCCGTTTCAGTTTTTGCAGTATTAAACGACCCTTCATGACAGTTTATACAGCTGAACGTAATGATGCCACTGTAGGCTTGGGCTGTACTACCCATGGTACACTTTTACTTGTGATCGGCACTGAAATCAGGTAAAACATGCCCCTGTCCTAACGCAGTTGTAGGCCAAAAGCCTCGAATATGACCTTTTCATTTCAATAACAATTCCTTGTCGATAAGCGTGAGTCAGATAAAATCTGACTCGCCCTATCCAGCTGACTAAATCCTGTATCTAGAGAGATCACCATAGAGAGTATTCATAGGAACTGGGATCCTCTGCTGCCACCTCGGTCGCAGTGAGAAAGTTGATAGGAAGGAGGGCACATCCATGTCTTATGTTGGGCAAAATGAACATCTATCATAAAAATGAGAAGTTGAGAAAGGGAAAAGCATCAGAAAAAATTAATTCACTAAGATTCAAAACATACAAGATGCTAAACATGTATTTAGAAAATTTCATTTGCTTGGTGGAAAAAGCGTTATTTCCGGATGGTTTAATATCATAACTGGTACAAGTGCCCTGATCATGGTGGAGTCATAGCTCCATTGCCTAGCAACTAACCGGACCACAGCAGGTGTACAGTTGATATAGTTAAACATGAATACCTCCTATTCGCAATTTTATATGTCTTTGGTTGAATACACAGCCCAATACACAAAATTCGTGCCGGCTGGAGGTGTGCATTCCCATAATATTCTTTGTGAAAGTAACATTTAATATGTTGAATAGTTTTCCAGCAAAAGTTATCACATTTATCGAAGTATTTTACCTATATACAACCATTTACCACAAGAAATTTGGTGCTTCCAGGAGCGCTTTTGAAGTTACATAAGTGCAAATTACAATGGAAACTAATGGACTATACACATACCTAGCTTGCCTGCCTACAGAGCCATGCACTAAGAACCCGCACGAACCTGTGGATCTTGACCTTACCTGTTGACGTCTTACGACCAAAGGGACAGAAATTGTGCTTGCTGAATCCTATATATATAATGGCATGTAGACCACACAAGCAACAAGCCTTGCGCTGATCTGAATGTGATATTGACTTCGATTCCAATTCCTCGTAAAAACTAAAATTACATGTGTGTGGGTGTAAATAATTACTAGCGTGCATATGATTCCGGAGGAAAAATGAAAGCTGTTGGCTCCGTGTCCAATTTCATACTAAAAGGTTTGAAATGCTACGAGGTACGGTGCCTTGGAACTAAAACTTACAAGTCAAAGGAGTTAACGAAAAAAATTACTGGTAATAAATCCTTATACTGTCCGTACTGTGATAAGCGTTCCGTCTATGTTATAGACCGTATATTTTGAGCAAAGAGAACTGAAATGAATTAAGTTTACATGGTAGGCATTATACGTGCATGTTTTATTCATTTCTAATCTTTGAGTCTTTAAATTTAACGAGAGGAGTTCATTTAATTATATATTCAAACCAACCTTTAAAATTTAAATTTTTGCGACCATACAAAATGATGATTTTGGGGAGCATATGCACGCTTCAAGATCGTTGGCCTATTGGGAATAATCCAATTGACACCTCACTTTAATGTTGCTTATTTGTGAGGTGGGTTTTTTTTGGAGGGTGGGGTGGTTGGTGGGTTTTTTTTTTATTTGTTGTGGGGTTTTGGGGGGGGGGTTTGGTTTTTTTTTTGTTTTGTTTTGTTTTGTTTTTAGCTTACTTCCTTGTATTTGAATTATTCAAGAGCTTTTATTGTTTTTGGCATCGCGGGCGTGCAGTTTTAAATGGATGAAATCTATCATCTTTCTGGAAACTTGCTTTTGGGGTCCATGATCATTTTATGGTATGTGAATGATGATCGTAAATCCGTTTACATTCTCGTGCTCTTTTTGGCAAACGTTGACAGTGGTCAAGACCAATGATTGTAGGCATGGATAAATACACCCGCATGCTATTGAGGTACAGGAAAGCAGCATGTTTGCTTCATTGCCATGACACCGACTGCATCATGCATTTAATCTTTAATTTAAAATTAATTTCACACTGTTTAAGTATTTTGTTAGAGTCCACCAGGACAATCAATTTGAAGTCACTACCTTTCCTCTGCATGTGCTCTTTGATTAGATGCAAGCCACAGAGGAATATTGCCGAAGTCCATATGTCAAGTAAGAAAGAATTGTAGGCTCTACGTTTCTTGACAAGTAAATGTTAAAACTTAACAAACGAACATGACCAAAGCTTTCGATTAGCATTTACAGACAAGTGCCTGCGTTTACAGGCGAGCGTTGACAGATATATTGATGTGGAAACAATGCGTTTATTTATATTTTGTCAGTCGATTCAGTCTGCTGCTGCGACGTGAGGACTCGCATACCCGCACAATATGTTAATAATCCGGTATATTGTTCTCGTGCCAAGATTAGATGTACCAACGATTGTCCGACTACTTAGTACCAAAGATTACTGGGTTAGGCTTGCACGAAATTTGGCAACCAAAGATTGCTAGACAAGCAGATGTGCTACCAATACATAATACGAAACCTCACTGTAGAACGCCATAAAAACATATTCAGTTCTGGCTCAAATTGCAAAGCTGTGCTACCAAGCAGCAAATTTTTCAAGAAATGAAGGGGGCAAATTATAAGTCATTTAGCTCGAAACAAAACGGTACTATATACAAAGTAATAAGAGCAGAAGCAACGTAAATGCAACATACCTGTGTCTGTCGTCTGCGCCGACGTAATCTTGCCCCGTTCATGCATGGATGCCATAGTTGACAACAAATCATGAATATTTCGATGAGCTTTACATTACATTTTGGAAACAGGCTGTTAAAACTTAAACATATATGGGGTCTTCATTTACGAAATGCGATGCTTGCGCTAATTTCCAAAGGATATCTTGCATTCCGAAATATCATCTTCAGACCCCTCTGGATCGTGAGAATCTGAATGCTTTATTATGCATATCTATAGCATTACATTAAATTGCAATCTTACAGAGATTTAATGACGTAATTAAAGTCGCGTGTATTTAAAAAAGCAAAAGCATTAGCCTACATGCATGTGTTACAAGCATTTTGGCATGGTAAAAGCCTTTGTTCATCAACGTTTTCCAATTGACAAATTGATACATTTCGGGAATGTAACATGTAACTGCGACTCACATTCTTTAACATAAGGCTACATGCATCCAAGTTCTAGCTTCAATTTAAAAAAGCGGATACCTCATTGTAGGCCTATACAACTGCGTATTTTACATGTACCGACCAGTGCTAAATTATTTCACCACCGCACATTTACACCAATAGTCTATATAGATCTGGGTTAGTTTTAAATTCGCATGAAGGTGGTGCTGTCCATCCTGTTCATGGTTGACTGCCCACATCTTGTGGTCACTTTGAACCATGACCCTCACTTTTTCTCCATAGATTAACACGGAGAATTAGCAGAAATAAATTAACCTCTCTATATGTTGTCAAATAAGCATTAAACTGTCATTTTATGACACCTGGGTGTATTTGAAAGATAACAATCCGTACCTCAGGTAGATTAGAAGATGATAGGCCTAATTTCAAAAATCGTCCTCGTATGCAGGGTGAAACTTTCAGGTTTACTGTAATGTAATGGGCTTTGCTGACCCGCCTGACCTCAAATGGCATGGGTTGCAAGGTCTCACAAACATGCACCATGGGGACAAAAGGCCGCGTGTCAAGAAATTAAACCAACCCAGATCACCCCTATTCTAATCTACTAATCGGAAGTACGCAGTTCCATCTTTTTGCATGTACATGCTTAAATTTTACACCGGCATCAATTACTGTCTCCAAGGCTTGAATGCTTTCACTCCCAGTATGAGCTCTTTAATATCCTAGTCTTGGTTTGAAATTAACACAAACGTGAACAAATTTCATAAAGTGAACGTATAAGATAATGGTGCCTTTATGCTGTTCTCGTCCTCTCTTGTAAGAGAATGGTGTGTGCGTACAAGACACGCCATTTCACCTGCAAATAAATTATGCATGTGATGATGCCAAGCATTGCAAACATGTATTCTTTGTTAAAAATACTTCCGCCAGACGTCTGCATTATACTGTAAGAATATATAAGTTGGTTGATTATCGACAGGTGGCAGCAACTCACGGCAATTGTGCTCCCTAGGACGGCTGAGCAAATAATCTTCATGATCGTCGACAGGTGGCAGCAACTCTCGGCAATTTTGCTCCCGCGGACGGTCAACAAATACTTTTTCTGATCGTCGACAGGTGGCAGCAACTCACGCCAAAGCCGGCAATGCCAACGCAAAAATTTGGATCTACAAAGACTCTGGAAAATCATTCTTTCCATCTTCTTCTTTCACGAGCAAAAAAATAATAATAATAAAATAAATGTTTTGTTTTGTGGCATGTTTATAGTCATATAGTAAGTGTCCATGAATTTGCTACCCTGCAGTACATTGACATTCCAATAACCATTGAATTGCTACAGATCACGAATAAATAATAATAATAATAATAATAATAATAATAATAATGATAATTGAACATCTTTATATTGGATAGCCTGTTCAGCCTATGGCTGTTCTTCCACAGGGTCCAGAAGGCAAGATCTTAGCCCAATTATCCCAAACTTAATGTAGGAGGAAACAGGAGATCCCGGAGAAAACCTACGGTGCTCAGCAGGTGTTTGGGAAACCTTGCCACATGCGACCACGAACCCCCAGTTATAAAACGCCTCGAAATTCGAACCCTCGGAGGAATCGGACTCACTCGTCGGAGGAGCTTCCCGGGACGAACAACTTGCGCATCGTTGGGGATCGAACTCGGGCCGCAGCGGTGACAGGCCAACGCGTAGTCGCTGGTCCACTGAGCACCCCAAAAATAAAAAGTACATGAACAAACAAAATTAAAAAAAAAATACCTGTATGCCAGGGCCTATAAGCACACACAACATATGCTTCTGCTCCAATCATCATGCTGAATGCTTTGCCACTAAATACCAGTTTAGAGCAGTTCTTGTACTTAAATGATTTCCATTGTTAAAATCCATTTCATTCGAAATTGTGGCCTTGATAGTTCAAAATCAAAATTTAAGATGACAGACAGTTTTGCCATCAATTCACATCTCAAATAAGTGTATTTAGTGTAGTAAACAGTGGTAAATTGAAGTGCTCTATATTTTCCACAAATTCGTTTTGAACCAAAATTGCATCAGTAGTATTAGCAAATCATTATCTACTGGGAATATCATTATATATTCCAGTACCTATGACTAAGCTATGAGTACTGCCTAATTCTTTAAAAAAAAAAAAGTCATTGTAAGTGGATCGGTGTAGGCGAGGGGTGTGATCACAAGAGCAATAACAGAATTTAGCCTTTCCCGTCGTCGATCAGTGACAGACATGGGGGGGGGGGCAGGTTTGTTATGCTACGGTATTGGCTAATTGAAGCCAGGGTCATTGGCCAGCCAAAGACTTAAATTTTAAATGTTCTTTGACTTTCGTCTTTAAAAAAATTATAATGTAATTAAAGGCCAAGTTACTAAAAAATTATCAGGTGCAATTCTTTTGTTTTATAATGTGATACTTTTTGGTGGAAATGATAACTGTGTATTGCAAATTCTGCATGCAAAATTTAATTCATAAAATCGCTGCGACATCCTATTTAGAAAATGCGCATGAGGCGATTATAATGCTTTAAATGTTCAGACCCATAGTGTGCCAAATTGATGCAACAAACATATCAAAAACAAGAACCATGCCTGGACAAGTTTAGACAACATTGTAAGTGATGGTCTGAAGCTGGCCAAATGCTATTATAAATGAGCTATGTGCATGAGGTGGCTGCCCTTGTCTTGGTCAAATGTGCCCAGCATCCAGCAGTGTGATGTGGGCACACCACTGAATTTTAATTTTAATTTTCTTGTATGTTTTTCAAGGCAATATGAGATTCTTGGCTTAAACATATTTTATTCAAAGAATACAAATTGGGGAGAAATGCCTGGCCCTATATTAACTTCTTTTGCAAAGAATGAGACACTGACACAAGGCATACAGTACAAGACAAAATTTCCTGCAGAGCTCCACCAATACATCAATGGTGGCGAAGTACTGCATCAAGTAGAATGGATTTAAGTAGTGCTCGAAAGTTATAAAAGACAGTGTGCCGCAATATGTCTTCTGATATAGTTAAAGCAGTTTATGTATTGGACAATGCAGGTAAGTACACTTTTAACATTTGCATTCCACGTATACTTTCGATATATACATGTAACTACTAAGGTTGGATTTGTCGATATTCCTTATAAATTTGTTGACTGACGAGGGGGCTCTTGCCCAAATTTTATAGTGATAAACTTTCATTCTGAATACAGCTGCGCGTGTTGCAATGTCTGAGGATTGTGTGAGAAGTCTGGATCTCTACGGGAAAATAATTAATTACTTAGTCGTTAGATGGCGACACCTTACGGTGCGTTTCCTCTGACCGGGTAGTGACTACCGGGCTGAAGCTAGCAGACAACTGTTGGCAGCCACTTCGTCTAGCAGACAATAAGAATAGTCATCGATTACTTCTAGCAGGAAGTGTGTGTGTGTTGTTCGCTGGTTTGAAGAGGGGGCAGGGAGGGAAGAGTCTGTATAACGTATTTGAAGCAAACAGCACGAGTTTATCCCGAGTTGTAACGGCCAGTTATTGACTCCAATGGACTTCCAGGACCCTAGACTACTGCTGGAAATGGTAACACCTCGAGGAAAACTCTGGCTATTTGGCTACGGAGCTCCATTTAGGCGCTATTGGCAGTTTATAGTCTGCCCCTTATGCAATTTTCCAAGGAAAATGTTTGGAATTCCCCGAGGTGTGACGGCCAGTAACTTATAGACTCCAATGGAATCCCAGGACCCTGGACTGGTGGTGCAAAGTCTCAAAGCGTTTATTTAAAAATTTATGAAAACTCTGGCTTCATGGCTACCGGTACTATAAACTGCAAATACCCCCTAAATGGGGCCCCTAGCCAACTCGTCAGAGTTTTGCTGGATACGTCTACTCTTTGCACTAGCAGCCCGGTGTCCTCCGAGTCCATAAGTTATAACTGACCTTTACACCTCATGTTGTTTGGCTCCAATAGTCGATACCCTATTCAACGCAGCAAACAATGACACACTTCTAGTCAGAAGTAATCGATGACTTTTCTTATTGTTTGCTAGCGTAAGTGGCAGCCAACAGTTGTCTGCTGGCTTCAGCCCAGCGTAGTGACTTGGGACAGCTGACAAACAACACAGCACGGGGACAGTAAGTAACCGATGGTTATGTTTTGCTTTCGACGCTTCGTAGCAATAAGCGTTATCAAAGCTAACGATTTCATTACCTTGTGGCAATTTAGAAACTACCATTGCTTGAAATATGTGAAATGCCATAGCGTCAAGCAGAGGACCAAAAACTTGCGTAACACTAACAGTTTCAGGTAGGTCGCACGCCCTGGTTCAGTGGTTGGGCTGTACTGTCCGTGCAAAAGTCAATAGGCGGCTAGTCTATTACCTGCATCACCATGTAGTTGGCTAGGGCCTTCATGGTTTGTGGGCCAGAGTTCACTGTCACTATCAGTATCACGTGTGTATCAGGTTTGTGTCTGTTTCTGCACAGCATATACAGTGTCAGTTTGAGTTGTGTTCATTTGCCGTGCTGACACACAGGCACGTATATCGTATACTAGTACTACATGTATATATCGCCTATCTATAGACTATACACACATCACTGCCGAAACCCTGCACCGCTCGCTTCAAAATCCCTGGGGTCACCGTATTGCACAAATTGCAGGATGACAATGACATGACTGACGTAAGGCCTACGGGGATTCAATTGATGATGTCTGCGAAAATTGATCATTGACACTTAAAAATAACAGGTCGAGGTCAGGAAAAGGATACAAAATGCTTGACAAATCCATAAACTCGCCCTGGAACATTCGAATCTTGCTGACAATCTGGACCACATGCACGATAATGTTGTCAAGTGTACATTGCCCAGATGTAGAGGAACGATATTGTGCATCACGTGACTGTCAGTAAGTGTTCAAGCTGAACTCAAGTTCATGTTCGTTTTATTTAACCTCGGTTTTGGTACATAGAAAGTATTAGCTCGAAGCTATTTTCACCGACCTTGAAATAGAAATATAACTAATATTTTTCTTAACTCAAATAAAGATTTACTTAAATAATACAATACAACTTATTTAATAATGTAAGAAGTTCTGAAAAATAAATGAACTCAGGGGGACCTGCAATTTATATAGCAGGTCCCTCATTAACTTCAAATATATTAAAATTATGTTGTCAGAGCATCTTTTATAATCTGATAGCTATTTCTACTGTATTTCCATGTTGTGACCTCGCCATGGAAAATCATAATGGCCAATTCTATAATTTATTAATACCCATAACATATCATCCCACAGGTTATCTTCAACAACCCTGCCCCGGCCAAGCAGAGGCAAGAGGCTGGAGACCCAGCAATTCTGCTGCAATATGTACTCTGTCTAATGTTGTCAACCACCTTTTAAATCTGATAATTATTGGCATATGATGGTATTGCCACCTTTAAGTTCTTATACTTATTTTCGTGTCGTGGTCCGGCCATGGGAATCATAATGGCCAGTTTGTATAATTTATTAAGGGATGGTTCAATATTATCATCATTTTTGAATTAGTACTTAGGGTACTAAATTTCATGACTCCCCTCCCTCCCCTAAATTAGCACTTTAAAAATGATGATTTCCCAGAAGATCATACCAAAATTGCACAAAACAGGCCAAAAATTGCCCATCTTTTTCCATACTCTGTGAAAGTGTACAGACCCATTTAACTCCGTTCCCCCCCCCCCCCCCCTGCACACTGTAAGTACTAATTCAAAAATGATAAAAATGTGGAACCATCGGTAAGAACATACGACATATTACCCTGTAGGTTCTCTCCAACAACATTGCCCCGGCAAAGCAGGGGCAGGGTTGTTGAAGGCTCAGATCTGGTATTTTTTACCACATTGCCATGTCGTGGTCTGGCCACAGTAATCGCAAATAATATAAGTATTTATAACATGAAGCATATCACCCTGCTGGTTGTCTCCAGCAACGTTGCCCCTGCAAAACCAGGGGCAAGATTGCCAGAGATCAAACAGCTCTGTCCCAATATATACTTTGCTGTTGATGCCATTTCATGGTATTGCCACATAGAATCACAATGGCAATTTACTAAAATATGTTTATAACTTGTCCTCCTGCAAATCCTCTCTAACAATTAACCCTGCCCCTGTGAGAGCAGGGGCAAGATTGTTGGGAGTTCATATATGATTATGAAGCAATGAACAGTGAAATAATTTTTATACAGTGAAACCTTATAACAGCACCCAGGTATGCAACATATTCAATAAAATGACACAAATTTTCATGGGAAAAGGTGTATTTTTCTTTGTAATTTGACTCATTTATCTGACATTCAGTTATCCGACACATTTCTTAGGAAACAGATGGTGTCATTATAACAAGTTTTTACTGGATTGTTCTTCAGTGCTTTTTACTGGTTTCAAAAGGGGATGTGCAGGAAATGCAGCAAAAAATATAATCTGTTATAGATCTGTTCATGCTTTCCTGAAATTTACAGATATTGCACCTGCACACTGTTCCCGTCCATGTCTTTAGAGCTAACTTGAACTCTCCTTTTACGGTTATGTATTTTGTTTTAAAAGGTAAGTTGTTTCAGAGATAAGGCATCATAAATTTCAAAGGAAATTTACAGTGTTTTACTTTATTGTATTTTAGTAATTCCAGATTTAAAGATTGTGTTGTTCCATAGTTAGAATTGGTGTATTTTATGAGGGAATGTAGGTATTTTGGGGCTATTTCGTGTTTGATCTTAAAAATTCTGTCACTATTGCTTGTTTTCTTTCGATATCCAAGGAGACTAAAGGTGATTTATCGAGTAGTTGTTGGTAGGACAAGTTCAAGTCGGCATAGACAAATCTTAGGGATCTTTCAAGCAGATTTTCCATCTTTTTCCTGTTTTGGCAAGGGCAGAAATGATATATGATGGAGCAGTACCTGAAATATGGTAGAATAAAAGTTTTTACAATTATGAGTTTTGCAGGCACATTTAAGATTATCTTGAGTCGTATTAGAACTCTTCACTGTGCAGATGCTTTTTTGCATATTTCTGTTACATGTTTGTCAAAAGACAGTTTTGCATCCAGGTATACACCAAATAATTTGACATAGTCAGTGTTTTGGACCTCAGTGCCCTGTATTACAACAGAGAAGTTCGATAGATTCTTGGTTTTGAGTAACATAAGTTGAAATTTGGATGGATTCGCTGACATGCAGTTGAATGTGTACCACTGCATAGATTTATCAATTTCTGACATGAGAATTTCTCGTTTGGTGTATAGTGTCTGCTATTGCTGTTAGGGTGTTGTCATCAGCAAAATTTGATGGTGCTCCCTCATTTATAAATTAAAAAAGGTCATTTATAAAAAAAGTTTAAGAGCATTGGCCCTAATACACTTTATACAGATCCCTGAAGGATGCCGTTCTTTAGGAGTCTCCAATCACTGAAAATGATTGAATTTTTAAGTTTTTGGTATCTGCTACTTAAATAACTGACAAGGAAGATGATAGCATTTTGCTAAATACCCTGTGCTTTTTCATGTAATTTGGCAAGCAATGGGGTCATTCCATGTCAAATCAGGCAAATTCTGATATAGCCCCAGCTCGACCCATCTTTGATTTTCCTCAAATTTTACTTATCTATAGAACAACCATTCTGAGGATGTTTTACAAAATGTTAGGCCCTTGTGGCCACTGGTTCAAATTTTATGGCCCCTGGGGAGGGGAGGGGTCATCTTTAAAAAAAAGTCTGTATTTTTTTTTTTTTTTTTTTTTTTTTTGTTGCTGTTTTTACCTCAGCTGACTTGTCAGTCAGCTGAGGTTTTTTGAGAGTCCGTCGTCCACAATTCACATTTTCTACTTCTTCTCAAAAACCGTCAGCCAGATTCACTTCAAACGTGATGGAGATGTGCCTTGGGTGGGTCTTTACCAAGTTTGTTCAAATGGTCACAGTCCAGTGATTTTTGGATTTTTAATGAATTTTTTTGTTCTTTTTTTGGGTAAATCTTAAAAAATCTTCTTCTCCGAAACCGCTCACCCAATTACTTTGATATCACACAGGAACACTCCCTGGGACGCCTAGTTTTTAATTTGTTCACCAGGTGGCGCTGCAGTTTTTTTCTAATTTTTTATGAATTTTTGTGTGTTATAGCTATTTTCGACTTCTTCTCCAGAACCGTCACTCAGATTAAGCTGAAACATGGTGGCTATGTTCCTTGTAGAAGGGTCAAACAAAGTTGTTCACTATGTGGGAATGCTGCGGAATCCTGATTTTGAACAATTTTTTCAATTCTGGTACTTGTCGGTAAATGCAGCTTTCCCATTGATTACTAGGGAAGTCAATGGGCATTCTAATGCTAATTCACATTTTCAAGTTCTTCTCCAAAACCTTCATCCAGATTAACTTCAAACTTAGTGGCAATGTACCTTGGGTGGGTTTCTACCAATTTTTTCAAATGTTCATGCTCCAGTGATTTTTGGATTTTTAATGAATTTTTTTGTTCCTTTTTTTGGGCAAATCTTAAAAAATTTTCTTCCGAAACTGCTTACCCAATTGCTTTGATATCACACAGGAAGACACCTAGGGACTCCTTGTTGTTAATTTGTTCACCAGGTGGCGCTGCAGTTTTTTTCTATTTTTTTTATGAATTTTTGTGTGTTATAGCTATTTTCGACGTCATCTCCAGAACCGTCACTCAGATTAAGCTTACAGGTGGTGGATATGTTCCTTATGGAAGGGCCAAACAAGTTGTTCACTATGTGGGAATGCTGTGGATTCCTGATTTTAGCTCAGCTGACTTGTTTCAATTCTGGTACTTACCGGTCAATTCAGCTTTCCCATTGATTACTATGGAAGTCAATGAGCATTCTAATGCTAATTCACATTTTCGACTTCTTCTCCAAAACCGTTATCCAGATTAACTTCAAACTTGATGGCAATGTACCTTGGGTGGGTTTCTACCAGTTTTGTTCAAATGTTTATGCTCCAGTGATTTTTGAATTTTTAATGATTTTTTTTTTTGTTCTTTTTTTTTTTTTTTTTTGACAAATCTTAAAGAATCTTCTTCCGAAACTGCTAACCCAATTGCTTTGATATCACACAGGACGATACCTAGGGACTCCTTTTTGTTAAATGGTTCACCAGGTGGCGCTGCAGTTTTTTTCTAATTTTTTATGAATTTTTATGTGTTATAGCTATTTTTGACTTCGTCTCCAGAACCATCACTCAGATTAAGCTTACACATGGTGGATGTTCCTTATGGAAGGGCCAAACAAAGTTGTTCACTATGTGGGAATGCTGTGGATTCCTGAATTTTAATGATTTTTTCAATTCGGCTCCTTTGCAGTAAATGCACCTTTCCTATTGATTACCATGTAAGTCAATGGGCATTCTAATGCTAATTTACATTTTCAAGTTCTTCTCCAAAACCATTCACCCAATTGCTTTGATATCGTACATAGACACTCCCGGGGACACCTAGTTCCCAATTTGTTCACCAGGTGGCGCTGCAATTTTTTTTATGAATTTTTTGTATGGTTTTGCTATTTTCCACTTGTTCTCAGAACTGTTCCTCAGATTCAGCTGAAATGTGATGGATATGTTGTTGTGGAAGGGTCAAACAGTTGTTTACTAGGTGGCACTGCTTTGGATTCCTGATTTTCAAGGGTTTTCAATTGGGGTACTTATCGTTCAATGCAGCTTTCCTATTGATTACTATGTAAGTCAATGGACATTCTAATGCTAATATTCGCAGGACAACTGACACGAAATTTACTGTTTACTTGATAACTTGAGATCGGTTTTGAGTTAGCTACACATGTTAATTATTCTGTATGAAGGTCATGCTGAGACAGTACATGAATGACCTTGACCTTGTTTGTGGGGTCACAGTGCAACATACATGAATTTTACTCTTCATTATAACTTGAGAACTACTTGAACCTCGATGTTGCACATGTAAGTGTTCTTCTATAAAGGTCAGACTTACTCAGAGCATGGTGTCCTCGACCCTTTCCCAAGTTCATAGAGCTGCAAGTGTGATAAATTTCAAGATCAGCTGAGGCACGGGCTGTTCACACAGCCCTCTTGTTCAAGCTCTTTTACAGCTAAAGTATTCAAGCCACATCTAATTTTTTCTGAAGTAATTCTTCTATACTCAGAGAGTGCAAAAGCACAAAATAAGATATAAGATGATTTTTAGCACTTATGGTGGTACAAAAATGGAAAAAAAACACAATCACAAATGACAAATTTTGATTTTCAGCTATTAATTTGACCCATTTATTGACTTGCTGCAATGCTAATTAGTTGTATATCGAATATTTATATTGGGTACTAGTACATGTATGTAGGACAAAGAAATAAATGATTGAATATTTAAGTATAAAGACATTTGGCCCTAAGGTTGTACCTTTTGTTAACAGGGAACCCTTTTATCAGGGTATAACTCAGTCCTGACAAACAGCACCAGCATCAAACTTTGCTATATAGTAGAACAAGGTCATATACATAACATATCCAAAAATAATGATGGTGTCTTGTCTCCTTCTTACAAAAATTTTATCAATGATTTTGAAGGAAAATGTGCATTTCGTTAGAGACATTTTACTGATATTAAACCCTTAAAGTGCCAAATTACCACAAGCCAACATCTGTAACAGGTTTCAGCTAAGACAATTTATACTATAGAAACATATTCTACTCAAATAGACTTGTCCAAAGTGAATTAAATTGAAATTTGAACTGCATTGTTGTGTTTTCATTTATCCATTCTTTAATCATGTTGTTTTGTAACCACTTTCCCGGTGAACAGGTGAAATACAGGGGTTGGGGGTATATAGTAGTAAAATGACTGCAACGGATGGCTTATTTTTACTCAGATTCACTGCTGTAATTTTATTGGAAGGAAACAAGACCCCAGCACAGTTTTGGTATATGTTGTGTACCTATGTCTGTTCTACAATACATGTATTACAAAGTTTGACAGTGGTGCAGTTTGTCAGGACTGAGTTACACCCTGGTAAAGGCGGTCCCCGTTAACAAAAAACGCAACTTTGGCACCAAATATTTTCACATCTGCATATTCATTCAGTCATTTCTGTGTTTTAAAATCAAGTATCCTAGTCCAATATTATATATATAACTTTTCAGCATTGTTGCAAATGCATAAATGGGTGAGATAAGGGACTAAAAACTGAAAATTCTCAATGGTGATTGTTTTGTTGTTGTTGTTGTTTTTTTTGTTTTTTTCAATATTTAGACCACCATAAATACTGAAACCTGTCTCCTACCATACCTTATACTACCTTTTTAAACTTTCAATATAGGAGAATAATTCCAGGAAAAAGTAATGGATGTAGCTTTGATACTTTTACTACAATGGAGCTTCAAAAATGACACAAAATTATAGGCGTTTTTCTTTTTGATGACCCCTCCCCCTCCCCAGGAGCCTTAAATCATGAACCAGTGGTCAGAAAGGCCTAATATTTTGCAAATCCTCTTTATGGTAGTTAGTTTACACTTGTGTGTAGTTGGAAGACAATCTGAGATGGGTGAACTGGGGCCATTGCCTGGGTTGACACGGAATGACCCTATAATGGGTGGGAGATGCTTTCAAATGCTTTGGATAGATCCATTAATGCTATGCCTATGTACATGTTTGTTATTATCGAGTGCTGATTGCCATGTTTCAATGGCATGTACAAGGACACCCTGACAACTGTAGTCAGTTCTGCAGGCTGATATTCTGTCATAAAATATTTCATTTTTTATTTTGGTCATGTTTCTAACGAGTAGTCTTTCAAAAATTTTTGAAACAATGCATAAAATGTTTAATGGTCTATAATTTTGTTTGTTCAAATGGTCAGACTTTCTGTAAACAGGATTTATGATAGCTCACTTGGTTTCTCTGCAATAAGTCTTGAAGAACTTGATGAAAATTGCTAGAGTAATGTATCTAGGTGAGAGCTAAAATAGGATTATAATTTTCAAGCAAACTTGGTCATTTGTAATTTATTATCACCTGTAGGAGACATTTGATTTTCTGTTGGGAAATCAGTCTGTTCTAGTTGCCTTTTTAGTATTAAGGCTTTGAATTTGGAGGCATACTTGTGACTCTAAGTCAGTTTGTGACCTTTTCAAAATTGTATTCATGTTGCAGGATATGAAGCTGATTTTTAGAATACTTGGATTTTGTTTGCTTTGCTTACAGCACAAACCTATAAATTGAAGTTGGTATGCTACCACTTAGTATCTAAGAGCTTTGAAGGCTTTAAGGTTTAAATTTTCAAATGGACCAAATTTTCATAATTTTAAAAACTGGCAACCATTTTCATAATAAAAAAGTCCGACTGTACACACATATATATATGGGAGTATAATCACATCAAGTTTGGAGTTTCACCATGTCTGATAGTCTTCAAATAATATCAGACAAACTTTTGGTAAAAAAAAGAAAGAAAAGAAGAAATAATTCACAGAAAAGAAGTCCATGTTAGCACACAGCGATAATAAAATTATTATTCCATTATATAGATTTTCTATAATGATAGGCAGACTGGTTTCCTCTCAATACTTTTATGTGGTCATATAAATGTATATGTACTGGATCTGTCCTGTAGAGGTGTGTAAAAGTTGGTACAGGTCTTTATGCCCATGCTGTAATGTCGACCCTTCATATACAGTGAAACTTCATTACAGTGACACTGTCTGTTCTGTGCTAAACATGTCAGATACCTGAATATGACAAATAAGTGAGTCAAACCTACACAGTTGTGCAGACGTTGCTATGTCCTCATCATTATGGTGTAACTTTAACCATTCTGTATACATGTGATAATATTATTCCTAATAATTCTCAGGGGACTGAGAAGTGTTAACATTTTACAAGGAGTCAACTAAGAAAGGATGCTGTCCATATCCAAGAGACTTACGTGTAGTATGTATTTGCAAATATACAACTTCTGTCATTGCAGACTTTAAGGTTAGTAATGTTTTTACCTTCCTTGCCACATCAGCCCAATCAGATAGTTTCGCATTCATGGTTATGTCTGCAAAAGTGTATGTTTAATTGACCCCTGTGTGTTAATTTACATGGAACCCCAGCAGGTCATTAGCAATCTTTGTCTTTGGTTTCTTTGAGCAGAGGTGTCACAAAGATGGCCGTACCAACAGTGATCGTGACGGGGAGTAACTCCGGCATTGGGTTTGAAGCTGTCAAGTTATTTCTACAGAAAGGCTATCATGTCATCATGGCATGTCGCAGTCGGGAGAGGACACAACCGGCAATGGACCAACTCTCAACAGAGCACCCGGGGGCTATGCTCACATTCCTAGAGGTAGACACATAGACATGGCTAAAATTTGAGTCCTGGCCAGGATAGCATTCCAAACTAAATGCTACGCCAATTTTGTTAATCAGAATGAACTCTGCTACAAAGTTCCATGTGCTTAGATTTGTTTACACTTCAAAATTAATTATTTCTCATGCCGCATGTACATGGTGAGGACACATGTATTGAAAAATACCGGTCTCAGTCAGGAAACTTTCCAAATTTATCATGCTAAAATTTGCTTTGAAAGACAGACATTTCATCCTTGTTCTGAATATGAAGCTTGCCAGACTAGAGAAATCTTTTGCAGTAACGGTAAGGCCTATGTGACCCCATATAAGACCAAATATATCATCTACATGTAACCTTCTTTTATTTAACTCATTCCATACTATGGTCACAGGCCTTGGTCAGTGGTTCTGGCACTGCCTTGCAAGTCATGCTGCAGCTGCTGCAAGGGCAGCTGCAGCATGACTTGCCAGGCAGTGCCAGAACCACTGACTTAAGACGATAGGCAAGTTGGTACTTGAATGAAAGCTCTTTTCATGAAGAATTTAAATATGCAATTGTCATCTTAAATCTAGGTAAATATACGGAAAAATCAGGGACTGGTATGGAGTGAGTTCAGTCTTTTTGAAAAGGAATGTGGAAAAATATAAAAAGCTGAGTGGGGTGGGAGTCTTTGGTCAAAGATGAGATCAAAACCAGTGCACATTATGCATGTACATAGAGGCTTTGTGTCTATTCTGCAGTTGGATCTGTCAAGTCTTGACTCGGTGCGTAAGTTTGTGACAGAATTCCGTGCAACAGGAAAACAGTTGAATATCTTGGTCAATAATGCAGGTATGTTCTACAGTATGAAGGACACCAACAGGGCTACCTCAGTGGATGGTTTTGAAATGACTATGGCAACAAACCATTTAGGTGAGTATATCACTAATTCAGATTATCTGATGGTCATCTGTTATCCACAATTCACATCTTTTCCATCCGTCAGCTTCTTTTCAGACTTGGTGGTTTCTATTACATTGTTCAAATGGTCATGTTCTAGTGATTTTACATTATCATTATTATTATTATTATTATTATTATTATTATCATTATTATTATTATTATTATTATTATTATTATTATTTTCAGTGAAATTTGTTTTTTTGTTTTTTAGGAAAAACTTACAAAGTTCTTACACTGTCAAAGCACTTGACCA